>JAOPHQ010002295.1:187500-190000 GCA_030340625.1 Merluccius polli
AGTCAAGGTTGACCGCTTTTCAATTTGCAGTCTCGGAGAGAGAGAGAGAGAGAGTCTGCAATACAAAAATAAATTGTTTTACAAGACCGCGCAGAAATGCTCTGCGTCCGATGCTTGGATATTGTGGAAGCAATATAAGTATGTGTCAAAATGAATGACAACACAGGAGTGGAATAAGCCGCACACACACACACATCGCCTACTAAGTTGGTACATATTCATGCGTCAACGCGAGGCAGCAATTATTCTTTCAAAATGACAAAAAAAAGGACACGAAAAATAAATGTAAACCAAATGAATAATTGGCATGTTATTCAACTTATTGACTTACTTTTTTTATTTTTTTTTATTTTTTTTAATAACTCACCCCTCCACCCCCACATACCCAACACTTATACATATATTTCACATTCTGGGCTCCTCTGACACACAGGAAGCAGGCATACGCTGGCAGGATGTTACAGGCAGAGCAGGTGTTAACCGGCGACATGCCCGACCCGTCTCTAGAGTGTGTGTGTGTGTGTGTGTGTGTGACAGCTGAATTTATTCTGTGTGCTTCGATTGCCCCATTGCACCACAGGTGTGGAGCCTCGCCTCGCCCCAGAGGGTTAGGTGAGGCTGCTTAAACCAGCTATCACACACACACACACACACACTCCACAGGTCGATACGAACAGAGGATGATGCTGGAGAAGTGTGTGTGTGTGTGTGTGTGTGTGTGTGTGTGTGGGGGGGGGGGGGGGGGGGTCAACTCTTCCCAGTGTAGCCCTGAGGACAGACACACAGGGAGGAGAAGTTGGGGCCTGTACCTGTCTCACACTTGTTTCCCAGTATGGCCCTAAGCGCTATACTGGGACTGTTGGGAATGAAATGTGCTTTATAAATAAAGTTGCCTTGCCTTGCCTAAGGACAGACATACAGGTAGGAGGGGGGGGGGGGGGGGGTCTGTACCTGTCTCACACCTCTTCCCAGTGTAGCCCTAAGGACAGACACACAGGGAGGAGAAGGTTGGGGGTGGGGTCTGTACCTGTCTCACACCTCTTCCCAGTGTAGCCCTGAGGAGAGACACACAGGGAGGAGAAGTTTGGGGGAGGGGTCTGTACCTGTCTCACACCTCTTCCCAGTGTAGCCCTGAGGACAGACACACAGGGAGGAGGAGGGGGGGGTCTGTACCTGTCTCACACCTCTTCCCAGTGTAGCCCTAAGGACAGACACACAGGGAGGAGGAGGGGGGGGGGGGGGGGGGTCTGTACTTGTCTCACACCTCTTCCCAGTGTAACCCTGAGGACAGACACACAGGGAGGAGGAGGAGTGGGTGGGGGGGGGGTCTGTACCTGTCTCACACCTCTTCCCAGTGTAGCCCTGAGGACAGACACACAGGGAGGAGGAGTTTGGGGGTGGGGTCTGTACCTGTCTCACACCTCTTCCCAGTGTAGCCCTGAGGACAGTCACACAGGGAGGAGAAGTTTGGGGGTGGGGTCTGTACCTGTCTCACACCTCTTCCCAGTGTAGCCCTGAGGACAGACACACAGGGAGGAGAAGTTTGGGGGTGGGGTCTGTACCTGTCTCACACCTCTTCCCAGTGTAGCCCTGAGGACAGACACACAGGGAGGAGGAGGTTGGGGGGGGGGGGGGGTCTATACCTGTCTCACACCTCTTCCCAGTGTAGCCCTGAGGACAGACACACAGGGAGGAGGAGGGGGGGTCTGTACCTGTCTCACACCTCTTCCCAGTGTAGCCCTAAGGACAGACACACAGGGAGGAGGAGGTTGGGGGGGGGGGGGGGGGTCTATACCTGTCTCACACCTCTTCCCAGTGTAGCCCTGAGGACAGACACACAGGGAGGAGGAGGGGGGGTCTGTACCTGTCTCACACCTCTTCCCAGTGTAGCCCTAAGGACAGACACACAGGGAGGAGGAGGGGGGGGGGGGGTCTGTACTTGTCTCACACCTCTTCCCAGTGTAACCCTGAGGACAGACACACAGGGAGGAGGATGAGTGGGGGAGGGGGGGGCTGTACCTGTCTCACACCTCTTCCCAGTGTAGCCCAGAGGACAGACACACAGGGAGGAGGAGGAGTGGGGGGGGGGGGGGGGGGGGGGCTGTACCTGTCTCACACCTCTTCCCAGTGTAGCCCAGAGGACAGACACACAGGGAGGAGCAGGAGGAGGAGGGGAGGGTCTGTACCTGTCTCACACCTCTTCCCAGTGTAGCCCTGAGGACAGACACACAGGTCCGGAGACATGCAGCTCCCGCCGTTCTGACACAGCCCGTCACACAGAGCTGGGGATGAGGAAGTCAAACTAGTGTTAGGAGACCATTAGGAGAGTTTATTACTGAACATTGCGCAATAGTGTGTCTGCACTCTCTGGCTGTCTATCATTTTTGTGTTGTCGCATCGTTTAAGGGTATTGTGTGTGTGCATGTGTGTGTGTGTGCGTTTATATCATGTGTGTGTGTACTGTATGTGACGTGTGTGTGTGCATGTGCGTGTGTGACGT
>JAOPHQ010002295.1:195000-205000 GCA_030340625.1 Merluccius polli
GGTTAGTCTCGCATAGCCAGACCTATCTCTACGCTTTGTTTTAGCGCCGTTCCAGGGGTATATAAAGGTATAAGCCCGCCCAGAGCCTGCCATTGGACGACTACTACTACAGTCGCCCAATGGCAGCCTTGGGGGCGGGCTCATACCAACAACCTACATCCGGTTAAGCCAGACTCCTTCTAGGTAGACTGTGGACGATGGGGTATAGCAATAGCAATTCTCTTGCACTGCGAACGCACACCAAAGGAAAACACAAAAGATAGACAGGGAGGATATAAAAGGACTGTTTTTGTTACAATTGCCCCGGTCTCCTGGTGAGCTACATTTCACAAAACTCCAGTCTCTCGCCATCACACCCCCCTCCAGTCTCTCTCTCTCTCTCTCTCTCTACCGTACCCTGGCAGAAGGCGCTGTCGTCCCGCGCGGCGCGGTACCCGTCCTGGCAGCTGCAGTAGGCACCTGCCTCCAGGTTCACACACTCTGAGTTCTCCACGCATCGCTCCACCCAGCCCTCCATGCAGAAGTCATGACCTGGAGAGAGAGAGAGAGAGAGAGAGAGAGGAGGGGGGGGAGAGAGAATGGGTGGGGAGAGAGAGAGAGAGAGAGAGAGAGAGAGAGAGAGAGAGAGAGAGAGAGAGAGAGAGGAGGGGGGGGAGAGAGAATGGGTGGGGAGAGAGAGAGAGAGAGAGAGAGAGGGAGGGAGAAACAAGTGGGTGGCGGAGAGAGAGGGAGGAGAGATGGAGGAAAGTAAAGGGAGCATCAGACTGTTGAACTCACACTCACACTAGCCTCTTCAATATTGTATGTACAGTATATATTTAGCATGTTTACAGTATATACAGAACATACACACAGTGAGAGATTGCTGTGGATTCTAGTACCTTAGAGACTAGTTATGTGTTTTCTGACATGTGTCAGCTACACATACTGTATATAAATAATACATATCCACACATAATATACGCACAACCCACCAACCCACAAATTGTGCCCTTGCTAAATGACTTCCTACGGTTTATGTAAATGGTATGTGCATAATAAGCCTGTCTAAGATAACAACAGACAGGCGCCCACACACACACACAATGTGTGTGTGTGTGTGTATTGTATTGTTGAGTAATGATCACAGATTGGCTGAGAGACAAGCAGCTCATTACGACACAGAACCATAGATCACAGAGTCATAGAGAGGGAGACCTGCTTAGCAACCGTACTCCCTTCTACTGAAGACACAGAATAATGTACACACACACACACACACACACGCAAATATTATTTATGCTCCATGTCTGTCGTGTGTGTGCGTATGCATGTGCGTGCGTGTGGGCCCTACCTCTGCACACTTTGCAGCAGCGATCGGTGAGCGAGATCTGCTCAGACTCGGGGCAGCTCAGCGTCGGACAGGACCAATCGGCGACCTTCCCCATGGCGCCCTCCTGGAGACGAGCACCAATCAAAAACCACACACACACACACACACACACGATAAGGTGAAAAGTGTCCACAAATACAACGTTTGAGGTAACTATGCAGAGGCCCAGGGGTGGGGAAGAGAGACGGTGACATGATTACGATGATACTATATATTTTGTTCTCCGACGGCGGGCGTCATAAAGAACTTGACACACGGCGGACTGGAAGTGCTTTTGCTGCGGTTCTCCCTTTTGTGGGATTTTCATGCAAAGTACAGCCTTGTTTGTTTGTGCGGTTGTTGTTGTTGTTGTTGTTGTTGCGGTTGAGCCTCTCCAGGAGGCGTACCTGACATTGGTAGAGCAGGCAGTTTCCGGCGGAGTCCCTCACACTCCTCCGCTCTCCCTCCACATACATCCTACCCCTGAACAGGCAGACAGCTGCAGAGAAACACACACACACACACACACACACACGCCATGAATACATATCATATGTGTGTGTGTGTGTGTGTGCAAAGATGTGCAAGTGTGTGTGTGTGTGTGTGTGTGTGTGTGTCTGTGCCTGTCTGTGCAAGCGTGTGTATGTGCAAATATGTGCAAGCGTATGTGTGCGTAAGTGTGTGTGTGTGTGTTTGTGTGTCTGTGCAAGTGTGTGTATGTGCAAATATGTGCAAGTGTGTGTATGTGTGTGTGTGTTTGCTTCTGCAAGTGCGCTCATATGTGTGTGTGTGTGTGTGTGTGTGTGTGTGTGTGTGTGTCCGGGTGTGTGCAAAGATGTGCAAGTGTGTGTGTGTTTGTGTGTCTGTGCCTGTCTGTGCAAGTGTGTATGTGTGCGTAAGTGTGTGTGTGTGTGTGTGTATGTATATGCCTGTGTGTCTTTGTCTGTCTCGGTCTGTGCAAGAGTGTGTGTGTGTGTGTGTGTGTGTGCAAAGATGTGCAAATGTGTGTGTCTGTGTGTGTGTGTATGAAAGAAATAATGTGGAAAGAAATCTCACAGAAGTTGTTCTATGTTGTGTCTGTGTGCGCGCGCGCACAAACTCAATGTGTGCAAAACAAAGGTCTCCTAGCAACCCAAAGATGGGGTCAGTTGTCAAGGTGCTAACTCTGAATCGCGGGCTCCGGAAAGACGAGGGAGACGAATAACTTGAATAGAGACGAAGAGAAAAGTAATGCGGAGGAGAGGAGGAGTGAACAAGGACGCAACATTTTAGCACTCCCTTTTCAACACCGGGTTCCTTTATGAGGCCGCTGTTTCTCGCTCGGAGGGCGCCTACGTGGAGCGCGTAGCGAACGCCTTCGCAGATATCTATTGAGGTATACGGAGTCACGCCGTACAGAGCTAGCTGGGGTCTGTCAGGATGACAAAGGGAGAAGAAGAGGAGACAATAGCGACCGCATGAAAGGATAAAACGTAAACGCAAATGTATAAAAATACTCAAAACTGGGGACCGAACCACTTCAAACAAAACCAAACCTCAAGGACCCAGCGGCGACTCTTCGTAAAACGTCGGTTATTTTGTTTGACGCCCCGGCCAAAGGGCACTGGGTTCGCTCCCCAATGTCTCGCGTCCCTGAGCAAGATGCCCTCACCCCAAACCCGCTCCTTTAATGACATGCGTCTCAAAGTCACAGTAAAGTCCCCTCAAGCCGAAGCATCTGCTAAACGACTAAATAGTATTAATAGTAAAGAGTTATTCCCCCGTCTCTCCCCCGATTGGATTAGCCGGCGGACTCGCTGTCACTAGGTTGGCCGTCCCTACAGGACAACGGTTGCCGCGGCCTGGTTTTTCTTTTCCACTCACGCTGGCACTCTTTGCAGCAGGCTCCGGGGACGTAGGCGGCGGCGTTGTGCGGGGGACACTGCAGGCGCGGGCAGGACAGAGGCTCGCACCGCACCGTGGCGTTCTGCAAACGGACACAGGTCACATGACTACGACAACGACAGCGTGGATGTGTTGTCAAAGACGTGATATTCACGTATGAGCTTGTTAAAGTGGAACAGTCACAGCGCTGGGCTATTTATTAATATAAAGAGGGTACTGCTTCATTTCATTTTATTTTATTTTACTCATCCTTTGTTTAGCCAGGAAGGTACAATTGAGACAATATCAATATGAACGTTTCCAAATAAAATGGACCATTGACGTGATTTTGTCCGAATCTGACAAATGGAGAACGCAAATCCCGGCCCAATGATTTAATTGGTCAAAATGTTCAATGCTCCCCGCCCCCCCCCCCCCCCCCGCCAAAACGCAGCTGATGACCGTGAGCTGCCGACGGTGATTTTGAAGCAGTACTCTCTCATATCAAATAAAAGAGATATCAGAAAATATAAAAGAACACAGAAAACCGACCGCAACAGTTCCCCTTTAAGGTTTTGGAGCTGATGGCAATGCTACTTCTACCAGAGTACTGTAATCAAGCTCGTCAAGCTAAAAGCAGTGAAAAAATATGAGTTATTAGCAACTTATAGTGGTTATACTCAATGCAAAGTACACCGCTACAAGCCTCTGAAGGATTGGCAGTTGGTTTTTTTTACGTCGCTTAATAGTTGAATTTCCAAGTAGCCGAGGGCACATTTAATACTGAGTATTGTAGTGTTTTTCTGATTATAGTAACAACTTTCCTTAGCGTGTCGCTTTTAAAGAATAATAATAATATCAATACAATGCTTGTAAGAATAATATTGTGTGGTATTGCATAATATCGTGGATGTCTGCTATTCCCCTGTGCTTATTGGATCTGCATCAATCCAAAATTCATTATGAAAATCCATTTGGGATTCCAGTCGACAGAAATCCTTGGCAAAGAAATCCTGAAATGTTGCCTACGAATGAACAGAAACGTCCATACACTTACACCAAAATTATAATATGATTTCATGGATATTAATGTGTATTTTTTCACCCCCTCTACCCATTTATTCGGGTCTGTCTTCTCTCTCTCTCTCTCTCTCTCTCTCTCTCAACAATATTAATATATATACTGTATGCATAATATATTTAGAGATAATACACCACAATAGTTGGAATTCCATCCCCGTACACACACTCTCCCCAACACACACACACACGCACACCGGACACACACATACACACACGCGCACACACACACACACACACACACACACACACACACACACGCACACACAGACACACACACACACACACACGTCCCACCCACCCCACACCAACCCCACACCCTCCCTCCCTTACACACACACACACACACACACACACCATCAGATCCACCACACACTAGACACACATGACATCCACCCCACCCCACACCAATCCCACCCACCCCCACCCACACACACATACATACACCCACCCTCCACAAACCCCCCCCTCTCCCTCCTCCCATCATTCAGATGCATGCGGTCCTACCAGACAGGTGCAGTTCCTGCAGCCGTCCACCCAGCTGTCCTGCTCCCGGTAGACCACCCCGCCGTCCGCCGTGCACGTCCGGTTGCAGGAGCACCCGTCCAGGGTCCTCATCTTCTCCTCGGCCCTCGCCAGCTACACCAGGGAGGGGGGGGGGGGGGGGTGACGACAACCACAATGTGGATCAGAGAACGGGTGGCATTTGTCAAAGATGTTTTTTTTGTGGGATTATAATTGTATTTTTTGGCTGCAATTCTCAACTCACCGCGAAGGGTTAGTGGGTTACTCTAATACCGTGTTCACACCCGACGCATATATTTCGCAAAGACATACAAAGTCAACGCAAAGACGTGAATAGACGCAAATTCGCACTGGGCGACGTGGAGGAACGCGAGCGCGAACGGCGGGAACGTCACAAAACTCGGTTGAAATTTGTTTGAAATCTTAACTTGAGTTGAAATTTGTCATCTTGAGTGAAAATGCGCTTTGCGTTTGGTGTGAACACGGCATAAGGAGTGGCTAGATTTCCCATGAGTCCAATCAGGTTGGGTTTACAGCCCACAATGAGGATCGTGAAATGGGTAGCGTTCATCAAAGACAGTTTTTTTTTGGTGGTATTTTCAATGTGATTGGGTATCTTTGAGCTGTGACTACATTTCCCATGGGGCCAATTGCATGTTGCTTTGTGATTAAGTAACGGAGGGAAAAAAAAGAAAAAGAGATTGGTGATTTATCAAGAAAGTGTCGTGGCGTGTTTATGTCTTCTTCCTCACAGTCTCTACAGACCCTCAGCCAGGTGGGATTGGATGATGACCCGTTAACCCCAAGCCTTCAAATGGGTGAAAGAAAATACAGGACAAAATGTTGACGGAAAATATAATGAGGTATATACAGTATACTGTAATGTGGGTCTGTGAAGACCTTGGAGACTACAATTAAGGGCTGTAGAAATAAACACTTTTTTTTTTTAACAGTGATTGTTCAGCAACGACACCATGATATTTACCCCCTGGGAAATTGCATGTTACACATCCACGGCCCAAACGAAACACAGAAAAAGGGGACAAGCTCTGGTGCTAACAAATTATCTCGACAGCGTAATAATAATAATAATAAAGCTGCAGACATGTAATTATGTGGAGAAGGAGCAGAGGATTAATTTAAAGAGGTGGACGCGATTGCAAACAGTGGAAAGTGAAGCTAGAATAGTCATGTATAGATTCATAGTCCAAAAAAAAGAAAATCAATTACTTGAGGAAGTTATTGATTTTCTTACATACACAAACTAACCAAAACACACACACACACATACATACAGGCACACGCAAACAGATACACACACACACACACACACACCTTGTTGGAGGTCCTGGCGAGGACGTCTTGTAGCTCCATGATTTTCTGAACCAAACCATGGAAATCATTGCAGGTGGGACACGCTGAAATAGATAAAATACACACATACATAAATAAACAATACAGAGCAAACAATACACCACATGTCAAGACTGATATTGATTTTGATAAGAATGTTGTTTTTTTAGATATATATTTTGATCAGATTAGTTTTTCAATATATACCTGTTACAGCAACAACAAAAAAAAGATTGAATATGATAGATAACGTATCTATCTATCTATCTATCATATCATTTGTTTTTATTTATTGTTTTACTGTAACAGCTATATCTTTAAAAGAAAATCAATATCAATCTCGAAAAAATGTAGTTTGTCAAAATCTTGACAAACAAAAGCAGACTCCATGTTGGCCAGTATGTCGCTGTTAATCAGTTTGAGTCAATGTTGACACAGCGATGACAACTGTTGTCTTACTGCGGTTGAGATCCGGACACTGGACGACGTAACCCTGGTTACTGGCAAGCAGAATCACGTCCTGCATTATACCCTGGGCGAGAGACATAGAGAGAGAGACATTGAGAGTGAGAGAGAGAGAGAGAGAGAGAGAGAGAGAGAGAGAGAGAGAGAGAGACAGAGAGAGAGAGACAGAGACAGAGACAGAGACAGAGACAGGGGGTGAATGAAAGGTTAGATCAGTAAGTTGTTTTTGTTTTTGAGATAAAACCATAACAGGGACATATAATTATGATATTTTTGGCAGGAAATAAATGCAAGAGAGAGAGAGAAGTGACGTCACATGACAGTACAGTGAAAAAAGGAAATTAAATAGATAGATAAGAGAAAGCAATAGGTGGTAAAATAAAGGTTTTGACAGAGAAAAGACTCAGATAGCTCATATGGATCCTTTTTAGACAGAGAGACAGACAGACAGACAGACAGACAGACAGACAGACAGACAGACGGACAGACCGTTGCACTACTGCGTACCTTGAAGTATCCATGCGCCTTGTTCCTCTGGCCCAGCCAGACGGACGTCTCGTTGCTCAGGTCCATCCAGGGCGGTTCGATGGCTCGCTCATAGATCCTAACGGGTGGAGAGTGAGAGGTTGGTCGTGTGACAGGGACACATTCATGTCGATGCTTGCATTGCCTTGACAGATCTCACAAATATCGTGAGAATTGGGAAAAAACACATATAGAAAGTTAGGCTTCTGCCATTGTAGCGGTGTTGGGCGCTACTGGCAATGCTAATTGGGCTACTATTTTGGTTTCCCTACTCTTGCTATATCAGAAAAGAGCAATCTTGAAGGATAATGAAATATCCCGGCACCACGGATACACTTGATAAGCCAATCTCATTTACAATCCAATCACATGGGGGCAAAAACCTTTTCTCACTATTCTGAAAATCAGGATGTCTCTTGCAATAGACACAATATGGATAGACATTTGTGTATCCGAATATCCATTATACGGATATAATTCAAGAGAGAGAGAGACAGACAGAGACAGAGGCACACACACAAACATACAGACAGACACACACATAAAGAGAGACAGAAGACAGAGAGGCAGAGAGAGAGAGGGATATGGGGGTATTATTGAGACAATATTATTTGTGTGTGCGTATCTCAATCTGTGTGTGTGTAATAAGATTTGTGTGTATTCACATTTGTGTGTATTCACATTTGTGTGTGCATAATAAGATTTGTCTGTCTGTATTCACATTTGCGTGTGTGTAAAAAAATCTGTGTGTCTGTATTCACATTTGTGTGTTTGTGATAAGATTTGTGTGTCTTTATTCACATTTGTGTGTGTGTAAAAAAATCTGTGTGTCTGTATTTGTTTTGCAAGTGAAGACAAATCTGCAAATGTGTACAGAGATCTGTACGTGTACACACATCTGTGAATGTGTAAACAGATCTGTAAATGCGTACTGAGATCTGTAAATGTCTGTCATCAGTTATAACTCAGGCGGGAGCTCTGATTGGCCGTCTTTTTACACGTGGATTTTGGCACACTTCGAACTTCGAACAACTCATGGGTAAGTTAACGTTCGGCCAACATCACTGGGTGCTACGCGCCAACTAGTGGTGTGTAGACTGTATTGCTACTGAAAGCCCGGCGTGAGCCTGTGAGCCTGAGCTCAGGGCAAAGGAAACGTGAAGTTACAGACAAATCGTTTTTACACACGGATCGCATTTGCAGATCTGCACGGCAGAAGTGTGCCAAAATCCACGTGTAAAAAGACGGCCAATCAGAGCTCCCGCCTGAGTTATAACTGATGACAGACATTTACAGATCTCAGTACGCATTTACAGATCTGTTTACACATTCACAGATGTGTGTACACTTACAGATCTCTGTACACATTTGCAGATTTGTCTTCACTTGCAAAACAAATACAGACACACAGATTTTTTTACACACACACAAATGTGAATCCAGACACACAAATCTTATCACAAACACACAAATGTGAATACAGACACACAGATTTTTTTACACACACACACAAATGTGAATACAGACAGACAAATCTTATTACGCACACACAAATGTGAATACACACAAATGTGAATACACACAAATCTTATTACACACACACAGATTGAGATACGCACACACAAATAATATTGTCTCAATAATACCCCCATAGAGGGAGACTTAAAAACATTCCAAGAACAATTATTATAAAGACAATAAAAAAAAGAAGAAGGAAAAAGAAACAGCATGTCGAGAGATACAACAAACGGAGACAGACTCCCTCTCCGTCGGGGGGCCTCACCTGTTGCAGTCCACGTGCAGCGCCATGCGGGCCCCGGCCACCGCCAGGGACAGCTTGTGCCAGCGGCCGTCGGCCAGGCTGTAGGGGAACACCTCGCTGCGGGGGCCCACCTCCCGGCTCCAGTAGTGGACCCTGAGCTCGCTCTGCGGCCCGCTGCTCTCCACCTCCAGGAACCTGGGAGGAGGAGGGGAGACAGACAGTCAGTCAGTCAGTCAGTCGGTCAGTCGTTGTTTTGTTCATGCTTTATGTATTTCTGATGTCTCGCTTTTTTTTCGGGATTTCTTCGGGATCGCCAAGGAGAAGCCTCGCTCTGAACTCTCCTTGGTGAGACTTGGTTAGACACGATTGTATTGATGTTCTTTGAGGAAGAAGGCCGCCGACACAGGATCGCTTTTAACTCACTTTATTTGTTTAGCTTTAGGTCTATTATCTATGAAGCAAAAGGAGGGGTATTGTATAGTTCACGCGTGGAGCGACCCTTAGCCGGATATCTAACAGATACGCTGCCTCGAGTTTCTGCCCTCCCCCCTGCTTGTGCGTTCGGTGGTACCTGGGCAGGCGTGGCCTCTATGACGTGTACTATGCTCTGATTGGCTAGTGTTGAGCGCCCGCCCCCAGTGTATTATGTATGCTGCCATCTGGTGGCCAGGTGCGGTTAATACAGCTTATATATTTGTTCCTGTTCCCTTGTGGCTATGTGAGGATATTACAGCCTGTTGATACATGTGCTATTATTTATTCGTAACACAATAACAAACTGGATCAAGACAAATGTGTTATTTCTCCATAGGGATCCCTTCCATAATGTTATCAGACACTTGTAATAAACACTGAGCCTGTCAGTGGCAAAACACTAGCACTTTTAGAGGACCTAAATTGAAGGGGGCGCTAATGCCCTATAGTTCTACATTGCTGCCCGTTTCGCAGCTGACGGCTGAAGCCCTCTCGCTCATTAGTGGACCAATTGCAAAATAGCTGTCATTCGTCCCCCCAGACCCAAAATGATGGGGGGAAAAAGGATCCAGGTTGAAAAATCCTGAAGTTATCCTGTAAGC
>JAOPHQ010002295.1:215000-252500 GCA_030340625.1 Merluccius polli
ATCATACCACCACTTCACTTCACACCTGCATGCGTGCAGCCCTGCAGTGTGTGTAGGCTGCAACCAGATGCAGTTGCAATTTCACCTGAAGTTTCTGTCATGGCTAAATGTAGGCCTGCGTGTGTGTAGCCTACTGTGCATGTGCTGCATGCACAATAACTACACCGCAGGGGAATTCATGTCACCGTTGCATTGTTGTGCTTCTCTCCTTTGTGTGAGTGTGTGTGTGTGTGTGTGTGTGTGTGTGTCTGTGCAGCACATGCACATGCACACTATTGTCCAGTGCACATGTTTTACGTGGATGCCCTTGAGAATCTGTAAAGGCAGAGGGTGGGTTGCCATGGTAGCCGTTATGAAGGCTTTGGTGGATGGGATGGGGGGTGGGTGGGTGGGTGGGTGGGTGGGTGGGGTCAGGCAGCGGTGACACCTCCAATTGAATCATTGGCCTTGGAGCTGTAGAGGGTCTCTCTCTCTCCGTCCCCGCCATTGACGGGGTCTGAAACATGCACACGCTGTTTGCATGTTTGCAGACCCATGTGAAAGTGGGCTATAGCTGTGTGGGCTGCAGTTCTAACGTGTGGATGAATGAGTGAAACACAACAAGTACACAGAAAACACAGAAAACACCCCCAGTGGTGCTGCATAATTCACAGCACAGTCAATTGCAGTCACCCCGCCGTCACTCCTAAAGCCTCCAGGTCATCCATGATGAAGTACCCACCCTACACTGCCACTGAGACAGAGGGAGAGAGATAGAGAGACAGAGACAGAGAGAGACAAAGACAGAGACAAAGACAGAGACAGAGACAGAGACAGAGAGACAGAGACAGAGACAGAGAGAGAGAGAGAGACAAAGACAGAGACAGAGAGACAGAGAGAGAAAGAAAGAGAGAGATAGAGAAAGAGACACAGAGAGAGAGACAGAGAGACCGAGACAGACTGACAGAGAGACAGGGAGAGAGAAAGAGAGAGAGGCTGCTCCCTCGTCCCAAATGTATACCCTTTCCTTCCTAAAGATGATGTCAGCATTTCTCAGATAACGCATCAGCAGTATTCACTCGATGTGTGAAAGTGAACGGCGCTTTGAGGATTTTCCACTGCAGAGAGAAACCTCTGCCATAGCTGTGGCTGTGCTACACTGACTCAACTAAACTAGAATAACTCAACTAAACTAGAATAACTCAACTAAACTAGAATAACTCAGCTGAATTTGCATTTCTACAATTAGATTTGTAGATTTAAATCGACAATCAAAAGTAAACACGTCGCCAAAGCATATTTTTTTATGAGATAATTGAGACAACTGTTTTTTTCTACACTATTAAATACGCCACTGTGCATATTATTAGTTTCTAAATATATATTCTTGATGGTGAAAATTAGCTATTGCCCCCACAGGGACGAGTAGCATTGCAGCATCAAAGCAACAAATCATAGGGTTTTTCTTCTTCAAATGCCTTTCTCTATAGAATAACATGGCTAATATGCATAATATGCCTTAAACCCAAACCTTCATTATTTAATTTCCCTTCAGAATGACGATATGGATGTGTTTGCATAGTGGATGGATGTTGTTATTTGTTATTTGTATATTAAATAAACATAGCATAAATAAAGAAACATAGAACTTGTGATCTTAGTGTGCCCTCCTTAACATGAACTGTGCTGCATTCCCTAATAAGCATCAAACCAATGGAGCTCATTTTGTATTTATAGGCTTGTAATTAGTATTGGAGATTAGTCTGACATTTCTTGTGAGGTCATCAGGGACAAGATGATTTATGATATGAGATCAATGATCGGGTTTTCTCTATTGAACCCCTAACAGATAGATAGATAGATAGATAGATAGATAGATAGATAGATAGATAGATAGATAGATAGATAGATAGATAGATAGATAGATAGATAGACAGACAGACAGAGATAGATAGATAGATAGATAGATAGATAGATAGATAGATAGATAGATAGATAGATAGATAGACAGACAGACAGACAGACAGACAGACAGACAGACAGACAGACAGACAGACAGACAGACAGACAGACAGACAGACAGACAGATAGATAGATCGCTCGACCGACCGACAGACAGACAGACAGACATAAGGCTATATAAACAGATGATAAATAGCTATCATATAATAGAGTTATAATGCCACCTAGTGTACATCTAACATACTGCATTATTTGTTTCTTTTTTTTTTTAAATTAATTTCTTTTTCTTTTTTTTTTGCAACATTGTAGCAACTCACCTGTGAATAGTGTAGTAGATGCTATTCGGTTCTCTTCAACATGTCGACATGTTGTAGTTTTTTGTGCTTTGTTTTGCACCTTTATCTTGTGCTCTCATAAGATCAAGAATTAGTAAGTAGGCGTCATATCGAGGGAGCCCTTTAAACCACACTCCCTAAACCTTAAGCACTACACCCTAAACCTTAAACACTACTCCCTAAACCTTAAACACTACACCCTAATACCCTAAAACTTAAACACTACACCCTAAACCTTAAGCACTACACCCTATACCCTAAACCTTAAACACTACACCCTAAACCTTAAGCACTACACCCTATACCCTAAACCTTAAGCACTACACCCTAAACCTTAAACACTACACCCTAAACCTTAAACACTATACCCTATACCCTAAACCTTAAACACTACACCCTAAACCTTAAACACTACACCCTATACCCTAAACCTTAAACACTACACCCTATACCCTAAACCTTAAACACTACACCCTATACCCTAAACCTTAAGCACTACACCCTAAACCTTAAACACTACACCCTATACCCTAAACCTTAAACACTACACCCTATACCCTAAACCTTACACACTACACCCTAAACCACTCTAAACACTACACCCTACAACCTAATCCCTAAACCCTACATTTACATTTACATTTAGGGCATTTAGCAGACGCTTTTGTCCAAAGCGACTTACAATAAGTAAAACAATAACGTTCATTAACACGCTTCCTAAAGGGCTTCACAGGTTTACCGTTAACCATTTTTGCAGATTATTCAGACCGGCTCGAAAACCCGTTTGCCAGAGCTGAACGGATCCAATAGAAATCACCATGCGTGTAACATCTAGGCAGCAAGTAGTAGAGATTTCACTGCCTAAATAATAAGAGAATAATAGCCCAGCAATGTCACTCCACTACCTTGCTGTAACAAGCACACTCCTTGCTCTTTAAAAATAATAATAAAGTTTTTATCATCGTTAGATAAATGTGAAACACCTTAAACTGGGAGGGGCTTTAACACACACACACACAGACACACAAATGGCCAATCACACACACACACACAAGGGCAAGGATACACTTGTGAATTAGAGAGCGCTATTTATTTTTGATCAATGAAGTGGAAACCGTGTAACTGTTGTTTGCCGCGGGGCTCAGCCTCACTTCCATGCTGGTCAGACATGGGTACAGTCAGCCACAACCTTTTTCGACGCATGTGTGTGCGTGTCAGTGCGTGGAGTGGGCATTCGCATGTAACCTTTCATTTTTTACCATTTGTGTCAGATAAGGGTTAGGGTTAGAACCCGTGAAAGCTTTTATCTTGAAAGGAAATTCATTCATTATTTGTACTCACTTTGAAATACCATTCTGCTTATATGTAGTGCCACCGTATGATCAGAGAGTTACATTCATATTGTCACATTAAAACCACTTGACCATACACTGGACCCAAAACAAAACAAAAACATATCTATTATACATATTATAAGTATGAATCATAGAAAAGGAAAGAAAGCATTCATCCCTACATTACATTTCAGGTACATTTATATAACTTTGGCTTAACTTTTTTCCCCAACCTCTCCTACATGTGTGGCAAAGATTCTGGGCCATGCACAGTCCTTTGAAATTTCCAGGAAATATATATTTTATTTCACCCAATCATGCTCAGTGACGATCGGTTGATCAGCTCCCTTTTTGTTCAAGACTGCCCATCTTGTTTCGGCTACAACATATATCTCAGTTAGTTGGTGTTGGCCGTGGTTCAGAATTTGTTGCCAACATTTAAACACTGAATTTAAAGATTTGAATGAGCTTAGGACAAGCTTTAGAAGCGACGTCTCGAACATCGTACGTAATGCTTGATGTTGTACGCGCGAGTGGTTACTATAAATCAGCTATGTCTTTATTCAAATGAAATGATCAAATGTAGCTAAGATACAGCCGTGGCAGCGAAGCAATCAAAACGTAGCATCCTCGAAATTTGAAAAGGTTTTAGATGGCCCAAAATGACTCCTAGCATAAGCATGTCATTTTAATTTAATTCTGATTCTAGGTTCATTCAAGATGCTGTTGGCCTACTGTACACCGGAGTTAGGAGAGGCCAAATTTCTGAAACATGGTACCAGAGATACCGCCTGTCTGAGAGTCTGAGAGGCTCCCTCTCTTTCCGCGGTTGGGGCATCGCAGGCCTTTCGCGGGCCTTCGTCCCCCTGAGTCCAGACTTGGTGAAGCCGCCGCCGCCGCCGCAGGAACACAAAGCTGTCTCCCCCAGCGTGAACTTTGATAGGTCAGTACACGACGCAAGATCTGCGGTACCGCTCGTCAGTACCGCAACCGTTGGCCGCCTGTGACTCGACTTCTCAAAGAGAACATGCGCTCGGAGACAAACTGGTGAGCCGTTTCCGTCGGTGGGCACGTGTAGAGAGAGAACAGACCCTAGGACCCCCAACTACTGCCAGGGCACATGTTTATCATAGTCAGTGGGTTCTGGTATCGCTTCACGACGATACACAAGATCATTCAATTCTCTCTGGTAGACGTTTTGAACGTTTTGAACTTTGACCTTGGTATTTACTCACCTTGGGTGGATTAAGGTAAAAACACTGACCATGGCTATAGGCCTACATCATGATGTCCAAAGTGTTCTCAGACAATAGTGCAAGTGCATATACAGTCCATCTATTAGATATAATGACAACAATACACTATATCTTTGGTTCTCAACTGATCTAGCCTCTGGACCCACGTGTGTCAATAATTTAACGTCGTTAAATCACGACACAAAATTTAAAAATGTCTTGCCCAATACTGCAGTAATTAACAATGCCCTCATGCGTTGTTAAAAACATGGAGCGAACAAAAAGCTGCAACAATTGGGGCTAAACTCGACAAAATAATCAGCCGTTGAAACTGAAAATGACAATTAATTAACATTGAAACATTACTTAATTCGTGGGCTTCTTTCTAAAGATTCAAGTTTGGCATGTGCTCTGCAACCCACTCAAATCTCAAACCCCCTCACTTATGGGTTGCGACCCACCACTTGAGAATCACTGCACTATATCATTACAGAAAGAGGTTCATAAGGTTTTTTATTTATTCGGCGGTGGTAACCGACACTATGAACAGATGCCACATGTATAGAGCTATACTGGCCACGGGTTGTGAACCCATTGACCCATGGTGGATTATGATGCTTGCAAGCCAGCATCCTCCAGTGACGTGAGCACACACAGACGTCATGGGGTCCATACACTGAGTGACTGTGCACGTTAGCGGGCACGAGGCCCCCAGGGGACGGGGATGACGTGTCACGGGTAGCGGCGCATCCTAGAGCCGATTCATGTTCGTTTTGCTGTAGCCGCGCACATCACGACGCGTCCTGCCATTGGTCGATGAGATACATAGCTTTAGCAATGCGGGGGTCTTTCTCAGCAAGACCTTTGTGTTTCCAAGAACAGGCATAAAGGTCAGGATCTTTACGGTGTGTGGAGAGACACCGCGTTATATACCTCGATGTTCACTTAAATCAATCAACGATCGTAATTGTTATTGTTTTTCACAATCAGTGCACGTCATTGCATACGGCATATTCCCATCCGAAGGTTGAGAACAACTATAGGATACGGCACAATTAAACTATAACGAGTTATCGGTCTGCTGTACAGACGCTAGCCTGCGTCTAACTTCAGATACCAAGAGCAGAGGGACATGGGTTTAATCTCTGAATCACATTGCAGTCCAGAAAATATCACTGAATGGAAAGACATTCTGAATGGAAATTATGAACGCACAATTAAACACAATTAAGCTGCATGGAAAAACAAAATCAACCATCACTCACACTTTCATTCCACCTAGTTCTCCCTCTTTCTTCCTCTCCTCCTCTCCTTCTTACTCCCCCCCACCTCCCCACCCCCACCTCACCCCAGCCTCCAACCCACCCCTAGCCCCTTCCCCACTCTCTGTGGTATTAAAGAGATGTGGAGTCGCTGCCCACTGTCAGTGAGCGAAACTTCACCTTCCTCTTCATCCTCTCCGGAGCTTCGAAACCTCCCTGCAGCACATTTGTTTCCTGGGACAGGAAGAGAGACCCGAGCAGCCCACCTTAAGATGCCCACCTCCGTCAGATCAGGTACGACCGAGATGGGACGGAGGAGGACTCAACAGTCTCTTTTTACCTTTTTGTTCATCAGCTGATTCGTTTCCTCCATTCCTTACAGTTTTGTGAATTAGTTTTAATTGTTTGTGCGATATGTATTCTACGTCTAAATTAACTTTTTTACATTGAAACTATGCCTGTATCTTTTCTTTTAACATCTGTTTCATAATCTAGTTCTTATTTTGGGGGTGCTATATGAAGATGAATGCTTTTAGTGTTTTAATGTCAACTTGATTTATATTTGCCTCATTGTCTCTCTCCCCCTCTTTTGGTCCTTTGCTCTCTCTCTCCGTCTCTCTCTCTCTGTCTGTCTCTATCCTCTCTCTCCCACTTCTCTCTCTCTCCGGCGGTCTATATCCCAGGGTCCTTTGCGTGGCTGGGCATTCTGTGTCTGGTGATACATGCACCGGTGGACATAGTGAGCGCAGCGCCCATCTGTGACAATGGGCAGGCGAGCTGCCAGGTCCTCTCGCTGGCCGACCTCTTCGATCGGGTCATCCAGCACTCGGCCAGGATGCACGGTATTTCCAATGACCTGCACTCCCAGTTTGTAAGTTTCTCTTTATATGCTTCGAACAAGACTGTACTTAAAATCTAGATACTGGAAATTAGACCTTAAGCTAAACCTCTATTTTTATCCTTTACTTCAAACAAGACCTCTGATCTTGATCTTCTGAAAAAGCGTTAGATAAACAGTATAATTGTTCATCATTAAACATATTTGTTAATTATTATTATTATTATTATTATTATTATTATTGTATTCAATTATTCTGAATTAGAAAGGAGTTGGTGCTGCTCTTGCATGTTGAGTTCAAAGTTAAAATTGTGTTTTGCTCCTGCTTTTCACTGATACACTGACTAAGCCAGCTGACTTCACTCTAGGGGCAAGACCTTAGTTGATACCTAGGTGATAGGCTACTAATAAGTGAAATCCAGATTCAAATTACAGTATGTCATTTTTGATAATTATTTTGCGTTATTTCTAGTCAATTTTACTAATTTGATATTTAAAACAGCATGCTGCTGCAAATCAATGTTCAATACCAAAATCTCACCCGTCTCATTTCCATTCATGTTTTATTTTCGCCTCGACATTCACGTGCCCATCCCACCTTTCCACCCTGACATTCACCTTCTCATCTTTAACCCTTCACCTGCCCACCAGGAGCAGTACTTCCTGCCTAGTAAAAATCACATCGTTAGCCGGGTCAACCGAAACTGCCACACCTCCAGCATCTTGACTCCCAACGGCAAGGAGAACGCACAGAGACTTGCTGTGAGTACAACTTCCTTGTATCGGATGGCCATCTCTTATAGTCTACATTATCTCTGTACTTTTCTTCATCTGTCCAACTCTTTCATCAATGTAACCGGGCATTGTCAAATTCTGAATACTGAAATAGAGCTGGGAGATGTATGATTATAACAAATGAATGTATCGTCTAAATGTTAGATACTTTGTATCCTATCTATAAATACAGTATAACAAATTCAACTCTTCATCAACATAGGAGCAAAGTTAGAAGAGATTGAAGGGAATAGATGTTATCAATAATAAACGTATCAATATATCAAGTAGATAGGGTGAAATATAGATGAGAACATGGCTTTTGTCATCACACCACAATGAAGACGTGTGTGTCTTCACAGAAGCTGCACAAAAAACCCCACACTTTAATGCTGTGTAAAAGCGCATTTTTGCCTAGAGTTACTCGGGCGAGTTTGCCCGCTGGGGGGAGTTGCACATTTTGTGTCACCTGGCGAAAATGTGTGTCTATTTGCGTCTTTGCATTGACTTTGTATGTAGTTGCACCACGTGAAAAAGTGTGCTTTGCGTTTGGTGTGAACACGGCAAAACAAATCGCTAAGCTCACCTATCTCCCACTCTCCGTCACCTTCCCCGGGGGCCTTGCAGGGAGAGGAGCTGACGGAGGTGATCCTGAAGCTCCTGTGGGCGTGGAGGGACCCCCTCTGGCACTTCCACCAGAGCATGGCCCACCATGAGGACTTCAACAGCTTCAGCTCCTACAAAGCCCTGGAGATGAGCGACCTGGTGCACGAACTACGCAAAGGCGTGGAGAAAGTAGCCGAGAAGGTACGTCCTCCGTTTACAAAAATAGTATGCTGGCTATCGTTTGTTTGTTTGTCGCTTTAGGCTTTCTGAACGAGAATGTCAAAACAACAATTGTAATGTTTTGGTAGCATTTTGTCAGAGAAAGAAACTGATGATTCATGCTCCGAGTGCAGCTCAGTGACTCAACCCAGCTTTCCTCTGCGATGACAGAATAATGATTCATAAGCAACCAATTATTAATTAAATATTCTCAATTTCCATGGTTACATTATGAGGATACTAGTATGCTTAGATAATGTATTCCTCATCTATCTTAAAACTGCGTTGTACTTGTGGTCCAGTGAAATAACATTTTCCGTTTCTATCCATCCAAAAGCATCTGCCGAACCCGCGAAAAGACAACATCGTGATAACATGCCGTTCTCCTGTGTTGGTTCAGATGCAGAACCTGGGGATAATCAGCAACTCTGTCCACAGCCTGCGGTCCCCAGAGCTGCTGCTGCCCCCGCCCGACAGCTCACAGTGGAGCCTGATGAACGACTATGACCTCCTCTTCTGTCTCCGCCGAGACTCCAGCAAGGTGCAGAACTACCTCAAGATCCTCAAGTGCCGCATAGTTCCCGAGAATGACTGCTGAAGGCCAAAAAGTCCCCCAAAAGAAGACTGCACACAGCCAACACACCTTTGCCGACCACTTGGATGGCGATGGACAACAGACAATACCAGACCCAACACCGTTTCAGAGGACATGGTTTTCTATTTGCACTTTCAGAGGTTCATTGAGACTCTTGCTGAATCACTTGCCAATACAAATATATATATATATATATATATATATATATATATATATATATATATATATACTGTATTCCTTCCTAAGATGCACAAACTATACACTGTACCGTTTGATGTACACCGATTCTGTTTATGTAGTGTGTACACAAACATGTGTTTCAAACACACATTCGTGCACACACTACATAAACTGAATCAGGGAAATAGAGGATGAATAGAGCTTGCTGAAGGCTGTGAGTGTGTAGTGGGGTATACTGTACGTATAATAATGAATGACATTGTAAATTAATAATGTGATGCATCTGATGGAATGGAAGAGAAATACAAGCAATGTTTTTTAGTGATTACACGTGTATTTGATTGCATCAAAAATTGCCGCTGAAGAAGCAGCATTCATGTAGTAAAAAGTGAATAAAAGCAGCAATAATTAATTTGTGAAATAATATTGAATCAGAAGGTGACTTCAGTGGTCTGTGTGTGACGTGTATGGTGATCTCTGTCTACACACATACACATACATATATATACAGCTTTTCAGAAGTTATATATACATATATATTACTTGATATTTTTAATCAAGCAATGAAATCCTAACCAATCCAAATGAAATAACCATTTCAGGTGTACATGGCTGACAAGACAAGAGCTACTGCCGATACAGAAGGTTATACCTCCAAGATAGTATTCAATGGTCTCATGTAAAGTAAAAGATGTAACGTGTACTTCAAATAAATGTTAGGCCTCTTCCACGGTGAAGTTGGTGGCCGGTTTGCGTGTGTTCCCATCTGTTCCGCAACCTTTAATGTGCACGCAGTGAGACAGGCACGCAGTGAGACTGACCCAGATGAAGGTCCAGATGAAGCTAGTCCTGATAAAGCTAACCTCGCACAGCCGGACCATATTCACTTCAATCATTAGGTCTGGAAAGTCTGCCGTGGGCAGTGTTTGTTGTCGTCAGTCCACCTGACTCTGCAGCCGATTGGATGTCAACCAGTCGGATCCCTCAATCCTGATGATGTATATTGAAGTGCTGTATTTCCAAAGTAAACACAGTTTACTTCAATGTTCAAATCAATCTAAT
The DNA here is from genome assembly GCA_030340625.1 of Merluccius polli. Lineage (NCBI taxonomy): Eukaryota > Metazoa > Chordata > Actinopteri > Gadiformes > Merlucciidae > Merluccius > Merluccius polli. The sequence goes on from JAOPHQ010002295.1 coordinate 225,382, forward strand.
TCCAAAGCAGCTTAAATATTATTATATTAATTAAGAAATCTCCAAAACGGCACTGCCCAGTATCGTCATCATCTACATCTCAAGGTTCACTGATTGGCCAATCTGTTTGGAGCCTAGCTGCCCACGTCTGGCTGGTTCCAGACATAATATCTTGAGGCAAAACCAGAGGTGAGCTTGCAAGCTTTGCAGTCTCCAGAAGGTGAAGTCCAAGATTGCCGAGGCAGAATATGTGCGTGTCTGAGAGTGGAAGCATGTGGTATGACGTTCATAAATCCACTTGTGTGTGGTATGAGGTTCATAAGATCAACTTGTGGGCCAACGTCTTCATATTTTGCACACACACACACTTGATCAGCTTCACCCGTACATTGTTCATCACCATCCATCATCATCATGCGTCTGGACATGTCTGTTTTTTTGGCGCTTTCAAGCTACCGTCTTCCTCTTCCTCCTCACAAAGAGTTACCACTGTCAGAGAGCGCATGCGCATAAACTGGGTTGGGGGGGGGGGACTTTAAAGGCTACTGGGAAGGGAGGCAGGGGGTGAAAGGCTCAAACAGCTGACTTATTCCCATAGACGGCTGCCAGTCGCTTCGGATCAACGCGCGGCTCACGGGGCCGGAAGTGACATGCCGGAGAGCACGCATGAGTTGAGGTCATGGCGTGTTCCATTGTTTTCCCGTGTTGCGCTCATTCACACCGCACTGACTGACGCAGTGACTAAGGGCACTGCAAGATACCATTTAGATGTGCATTGTTTTGTAGTATTAGCAGTAATAACTGAAGTATTGTACCATAGATAGGGAAACATAGGAGTACTATTGTTTTTACTATAGCAAATACCAGTATTATCATATGCCTACCACTGATACTTTTTTTGTTAACGTAATTTGCTATGTTTGGATGGTGAGATTACATTGGGCCTTGTTGACGGACTAATTCAAGTTTTAGGGCCGTTTAGGCATTTGTGTGCTTTGAGTGTATAAGAAAAACCATACAGTGAGTTCACACCTTTGGACATTCGCATGATACACTTGCATACAGGTCGATCTATCTATGGTAATACTAAGGTTTCATATGATTTGATATCAAGAAGGTAACAAATTATATTATCTTCATATACATCCTAGAGGTCATATTCAAGTAGCCCTACATGTCGTGCTAGTGCTAGTGATGTAGCATTGTCATAGCATGCAGGTTCAATGAGCTTCAGTCGGTTTCAGTTCATGGTGCCTTCAGGCATAAACAACAGTTAGGCTACATGCTTTCAGTAGCCTAATTCTGTAAATTGCCAATTCTCAGAAAAACGTTTTAACATTTAATTAAACTAAAATTGCCTTATTACGCAAATAACTCGTATCTGATCTCTGCCACTTGACCAACCATTGTTGAATTCACTTTCCAATGGAACGTCAACTTAAAACTGCTAGCCTACATAGCGAAGCTTGTAATGATGGCAGGGCTATCAAAACCATACCAAAAACATTGCATCTTAAATAATCACATTTCCCATATCTATGAAATATATATAAATATATTACAGAATTATTCCAGTAGCTAGTATTTTAATTAAAAATGTTGGAGGAAAGTAGACTATTCACCAGTGACTCAAGGCTGTTGTTTTGTTCTTATAACTATAAATAAGACATTCAGAAGTTAGTAATGCCAATGGCTCATAACACGTTACTCTTCTCTCTCTTATTTCTACTTAATTACAGTGTGTGAATAGGAAGGACTCTACTCTCCACCTAATGTTCAGTGATGCCCAGCTATAGACATATCATTACATCCTCCTCCCTAGATGTGTTACTTGTGTGTGACAATCTCTATAAACAGATATCTGCATATGAATGCAGAAGGCAAGAGACAGGATTTTGGGATTGGAAGCGTTCTGGTTTACGTTTGTGGTACACAACAATCTGTACTCCCTTTCTTTGCCGTTAAGCCTGTGGGTTCAGGGGACTGGAGGTGTGGTGATGAAATCTGTACTGCTCTGCGAACTGCCTGAATTCTCTGCAGCTGTTCTGTGGTCCGTTGTCACTAACTACCGTTTGTGGGATCCCATGTCTTGATCTTATTTCAGGATAGTTTCAGTAATAATCTATCACAACCAGATAGTTTTTGTCATTCAGACGGAATAAGTCATTTCCAACCTTTTGCCATGGTTCGGTTGGCATGTCTATAATCTGTGTTCCTGTGCTGGGAAGAGGTGCCCGGGACAAAGCATCAGCTCAATGTATATTTCCCTGTTGTGTAGTTCAGCTCAAAATCATACCTCTGAAGTTTAATCATCATGCGCTGAGTTCTGGGAGACATTTCATTCAGATACATTACCGAAATCAGCGGTTTGTGATCAGTCTCCGCTATAAAAGAAGGTAGACCATAGACATAGGGTGAAACTTCCCACAGCCATACACTAGTCCCAGAGTCTCTTTCTCTATTTGAGCATAGCGTTGCTCTGTCTCCATCATAGTTCTTGAGGCATGCCACCGGTTGCCATTTTTCTCCTTCAGCCCACAGCAGCACTGTCCCCAAACCATCTTTTGAGGCATCTGTCGAGATCATTCTTCTTTTAGATGAGTCAAAGAATGTCAGGACTGGCTCAGTAGAAAGTCTCTTACAGTTGTTTCCATTCCTTGTCGTTTTTCTGTCCATTCAAATACTGTTTAGTGTTGCAGCAGCTCTCTTAGACATGTTGTCTTGGAGGACGGATTTGGAATGAACTTGCCCAGGAAGTCATCCCTATGACGCACAGGACTCAATCAGTGGGTTGTGTCTTAACTCATTTGCTTTCCTTGCACAGGTGATTGAGTTATCCCGGTCTGTTGGTTGTTCAACCCGTTCAATGACCCCTAACTGTGTCATCCGGTTCAGCTCCTTCTTCAGGCTGGTTTGAAGTGCCACTGGCACTCTTCTTTGGGCGAGCACCATTGGCTTGAATCACTTGTTAGTTGGTTTTTGTAGGTGAACGGCAGTGTTCCATGTCCTTGATCGATTTCTGGAAAATGTTGCACAATATCACCTTCTCCCTTGCATTGTGTGTCCAACGCTACATTTACATTTAGTGTTAATCTGATATCTCTTGACCAAATCCAGTTCCTCACTAGCTTTGTCTCCTAGGAGTGATTGTCCATTATGAACCATCACAATCAGCACATTGTGCACACTTTTAATCTGCAATTACATTGTTTATATGGGCTGTTTATTACATGCTCTAAGTGGTACTGTATTTTTTATTTTAGGTTTTTCTTTGAATGTTTTAACATTGTTTATATACTGTATATTACATTGGCCTTTGCCCCTGTGTTGAGCTTTAATGCCAGCAGCGTCCCATTCACCACATTTACATTTAGGGCATTTAGCAGATGCTTTTTTTCCAAAGCGACTTACAATAAGTACATTTGTCAGAAGAAAGTGCAACAATATATTGCTATCGGTACAGTAAGGATTTCACAAGAACAAGTTTCAACCACGCCCAATTGCTAAGTTCACTCATTGCTAGTATACAACAGAGATAAGTTTTAAGATACTAATTGCAAAATACTAATGTATGTGCCAGGACATACAAACATGCAATAAGTGTTATGGGTTTTTTTTATGGAAGGGGGAGGGGGGGTAGTAGAGGAAGGAGGCTAAGCAGAGTCCAGGTGAACTCTGAACAACTGGGTCTTGAGTCTCTTGTGGAAGCTGGTGAGCGACTCTGCAGTCCTCACATCAGCAGGGAGCTTGTTCCACCATAAGGGCGCCAAAACAGAGAAGGGTTGTGACCAGTGTTGGGTAGTAACGCGTTATTAGTAACGCCGTTACTTTTTTCAGTAACGCGTTATGTAACGCGTTGTTTTTTAAAATTCAGTAACTCCGTTCCCGTTACCAAACGCTGCGTTACTCCGTTCCTTTTGGTGAGGTTTTACAACGGCACACAGTTCCCGATCAATAAAGTTTAATTGAATTGAAAAACAATGCACCTCTAGCGTCACACACGCAATCAAACACGCGCCATGAAGAGGACTGGACAGGTCAGGGCACGGCATGATGGCGAGCGAAGGGAAGATAAGTTTCTACTCGTGGAAATACTCACGCTATTTTCAACTCGAGAGCAAAGCGAAAAACAACATTTTGGTAACATGTAAACTGTGCCCCGGGTCAAAAATCCTTTCTACGGCGAACAACAGCAACAGCAATCTGCTGAAGCACCTAGAGAAGCGGTATGCTTCCACAAAGTTAGCAGCCAAGGTAACGTCAGCTAACGCAGCATCCGAGACTGACAGCAGCGAGCAGCACACACCCACTCCACCCAAGCAGCAGCGGTTGGAGTTCGAAAGACGGACCCATAGCCAGGCACAACTTGATAAAACAATAGCACGGTATGTTTGATTGTTTATTTGGATCTCTTTATCAGGCTATTATTCCAAGAGTCCAATGGTAAAATTTTACAGATAAAAACACTACTCTCCTGTATAAACAAACAAACACTTAAAGAGACTCTGTTCTCTAAAGCAGGCACATGTCCCACTAATGCACCCAACATACAGTAGTTTTTGTTTTGTTCTGTGACTTTTTTTCCATTACCAGAATGGCGTTTACTGATCTGTTATGATTATTATCCTTAAGTCATTATTTCTTAAAGATGTCAGTTAGGTTTGGTCCAACAGCTCAGAATGAGAGTTTATTTTTATAAGGCATAATTTTCAGCCAAATTAAAAGAGTCTATGCTGTATAGCAATACTACTTTGACTGTGATCCACCTAATATGTTTAAATTATTGGTTTAACAGGTGGCACACGGCAGATGAGAAGGAAAACCTTCTCCAACTACCTGGAGAGAGAGTATGCAAAAATGGAAAACAAGCTCAAGAAAGCATAAGAGGAGCTACACTACATCTCAACCACAGCAGACATTTGGTCCATCCAAAACAGGAGCTACTTAGGTGTTACAGCTCATTGGATAAACCCAACTACTTTGAAACATGAGAAAGCAGCTTTGGCTTGTAAACGGATTAAAGGTAGTCACACTTATGATGTTGTTGCTAGTGAGATAGACCATATTCATTCTCTGTATGGATTGTCAACAAAGGTCACAGCCACTGTTACGGACAATGGCTCAAATTTTGTAAAGGCATTTAAAATGTATCAGCCCCCTGATGATGATAGTGATGATAGTGGTGATGATGATAATGAGGTCACCTTCACAGATGTTAATGATGTGTTTGATGATGCCACAGAGTACGGGATTGTTCTGCCACCACATCTCAGGTGTGCCTCTCATACTATGAACTTGGTCTCATGCTCTAATCTTGAAAAATGGTTCACTTCAAATCCTGCGATCAAAGGAATCTACCGAAGTGCTACAGCAAAGTGCACTGCACTGTGGAACAAGGCCAGTAGGTCAACCATGGCCTCCGAGACAGTGGGGGATGTGTTCTCCAAAAAGCTCTTGGTTCCATGCACTACAAGGTGGAACTCTTTTCATGATGCTGTGGCAAGGATAACTGAAATTCCTCTTAATGACTTAATCACCATCTGTGATCGTTTAGGCCTAAAATGTTTTAGTGATAGGGAACTCCAATTCCTGAAGGAGTACTGTGCCATCACAAAGCCACTCACCGTCGCTCTGGACATCCTACAAGGAGAGGACAACTGTTATTATGGCACCCTCCTGCCCACCCTTGAAGTGTTGATGGCCAAGACACTGGAGAAGAAGGAAGGTCTGACTGTGGCAATGGGCCTACCTGATGCCATAGTTCAGGTAAGAAACATTCCATCAACACATGGAAATGTATATATATTTTACCAAAGACATTTTATGTAAAACATTGATAGTCATATTGGTAATACCCACAATTCTCCATTCATAGAAATATGAGTGATGTTTCTTATGATTAAGTATCTTTGATTTTACTTAAAAGGGAATCTTTTACTAATGCTAATACCTTTGTCACTGTGTGTTTGCAGGCTATCAAAACCCGATTTGCCGCCGTCTTGGAAAACAAAGATGCCATGGTAGCGGCTGCCTCGCTTCCCATGTTCAAACTGCGATGGTGTAAAGATCAGGTGAAGAAGGATATGGTGAAGGGATACCTGGTAGCAGAGTGTCACAAGGTTACCCCTAAGCCTGGCCCTGTGCATCAACCAGAGGAACCAACAACACTAACACCAAGCACCTCCAAAACACATGACTTTTTTAACTTTGGGGAGGACGATGACACCTTCAGTTCTGTCGAATCTGAGATAATATCCTACTTGAGAACAACCGAAACAGAGATGGATGTACTCCAACAATTTCCCACAATAAAGGAAGTCTCTGAAGAAAAATGCTGCTACTCCGTCCAGCACCCCTGTTGAGAGGCTGTTCAGTTTGGGAAGTCTGGTACCGTGTCCCAAGAGGAACAAGCTCAAAGACAAAAGGTTTGAGAAGCTGCTTCTCATGAGATATAACCACTGGTTTCAGCGATAACTCTCCACTCATCATTCAGATCTCTGCAAGTAAGCACTCTTGTTATCTGAAATAAGTGAGCTCATCCTTTGCACTTTTTGAATAATAATCTATCAGCTCACTCTGTTAGTTGGCATAAAATGCTGGCATGAAACTTTATAACTGACATTCTCTCTCTCACCTATTTCATGGATATGTTAACCATTGTTCAGGTTTGATTTTGAGCAGCTGGTGGTGTTATGCATCATTTTCATATTTCATTGTCTTAAACAGAAGTTCTTAGGTGCTGAGTGAAAGCACATTAATTTGTCCAACTTGATTCTGAATAATAATTCAGATTGTTTATTTATATCAGAATATTGTTTTGAGTTATTTATATCAGAATGTCTGTATTTGCTTTTAAGCCACTTTAATTTTTGGCAGTTTGTTTTTGAATACCAAATAAGAAAAATAGCCTTGCCGTTTATAGCCTATGGAAGACTTTACAGCCTGACTGAAATAAATAGGCATTGAAAAAATACTTTGGTGTTTGTCAAGGTTTGTGTTGGTGCACAACGGATCATATTGCTTGGATGATTAGATTCAGTGATGTGGATGCAAATGAATTGAAACAGTTGTTTTAATCAACAGTTTGTATTATTCAGCATCAGTACAGAACTGAAATGACGGTGAGAGGGGAACTCAATCAATCAACCTTTATTTAATGGGAGCATTGGAAGAACGTTTTACAGTAACTAAAAAGTTACTTTCTCAGTAACGCATTACTTTTTGGTTTAAGTAACTGAGTTACTAACTGAGTTACTTTTTTACAAAGTAACTAGTAACTGTAACTAGTTACTATTTTTCAGTAACTAGCACAACACTGGTTGTGACTTAGCTGTGCGACCTTTGCTTGCTCTTAGCGATGGTGCTACCGGCCGGCCAGCTGAGGTAGTTGAGCTGAGGGCCGGGGTGTGGGGTCTGACTAGCGCTTGGAGGTAGGTCGGTGGTTCTGTTGACAGCCTTGTAGGTCAGTAGGTCACAAGTGGTGTGACCCATTTGTCCTTATTCTCTTTACTCACAGTCTGAGTGTTTGCCATCTCTGTGGACCGCTCATCATCTTCACCGACTTCTGCCACCGACTCACCCCGGATTTCCACCGGGGACGTCAGCGTCGCGTGAGCGTCGCGTTACGGCTGTGTCGTGTTCACCGCTGCTGATTGCTGCCACTCTAGTCAATGAGAGCATTTCCACCGGGCGCGCTGCGGAACGTCTCAGCAGCGTCCCAGGAGCGCCGTGCCGCAGCCGTAACGCTATCATTACGCAGCGTTGTATTTTTGACGCGAGCCGCTGCTGAAACGCGTCAATTTAAAACAGAGCAGACCGACCGGGCAGGAAGTGAAATAGTAAAAGCCATAGAGCATCCGGTCAATTTCAAAATAAAAACACCCTCCCGATCGAACACGGCCACAAATCGTTGTCGTTTATAACTGACTTTGTCTATAGGCTACAGCACAACACATTAGGACATAACAACAATAAACAACACTAAACACAATTAAACCAGACAAAAAAGTAAACATTTACTATGTAGCCTACCAACTCATGGTAGAAGCACACAAATCTAGGAAAAACGACCAAATCAACAGCAAATCAACTTCTGACAAAGCAACTGCAAGTCAACTTCGGAAAGGCAAAGTAACCTTTTATTTGTTTGTTCTATTTTGACATCCACAAATTATCGCGTGGTCTCCTGATTCTCGCGTGGTCTTGTAGTTGTCGCGTGATCCCGCGAATCCAGCCGCTACGCTGCCGTAACGCGTCCGGTGGAAATTGACGCAGGGCAGAGGACGCAGCCGTAACGCGACGCTCACGTCCCCGGTGGAAATCCGGGGTAAGTGTGGTGTTAAATCTTAACCATTGATATATTTACTTCCTACATTTAATTCTAGTTAATATTAGGGATGTATTATATACAGTCCATGTGTGTTACACCTACACCAGAGCTTTTTTTTTAGCTGCTTTTTACTGTTGTAGAGCTAGCAGGACACACTAAATTAAAATGCAATTTTAATATTATATCAGAGAATGTCTAATAAGGAGAGAAGTTCCACTCTCGGTTTACTTCCGGGTTCTGAACTGTTGCAGTTCCCCTCTGGTTCCATGTGAGGGCGCTCACATGGTGAGTGCAGAATGAATGGCGGTCTATGGAGCTATACCCCTCAAACTCCACTTTTCTCAGGATATAATTTTTTGTCTAGTAATTTGAATGTTGCTTTCGAAAGGGGATGCAAAGAAATTACACATTGCTGGGTGTTAGATTTTTTAGAGTCACTTATTTGCTTTAAAAAAGTATTTTAAAATGTCAATGACGTCATACTCATCTTACGACCAGAGATACTGCTTTACGGCAAGCCTCTCCCTTTCCCTCAAGGCATCGATAACACAGCAGTACATACATAACGATACGCAGATAAAAGTGCCAGCAACCAAAAGAAGTTGCTGTGTTAAAAAAAAAAGAACTTGGGCGAAATTGTCCACCATAACGTTCTGGTCCCGCTTCGGATGCCAAGATGCCATCAAGCAGATCTCTGGTCGTAATCAGTCCTTCACTGACCAATCAGCGTTCATTAGCAGAATGCTAGCGTGTTATGGGCAATAACAACACGTCCTGTAAGAAATCGAAAGGACATAAGTACTCGTTCATTCAACTTTCGATCTATAACCTATGTTGAACTTGTAAGAACTACAATCAAATCGGAGTTTTTTCAATGAGAATCAGGTGAAAGAGACACATTTAGCCGTCTAGCTCCATCTGCTCCCATTCATTCTGCACTCACAGGCGATCGCCCCCAGTGGAGCTCTGGTGGAACTGCAACCAAAATTCGGTACAATGGGACTTAATAGGGAGTGGACAGGCTCTCCGTAGACGGGCTTTGATTATATCCATTGGGGACAAATGTCTCCCCTTGATGCTGCATACGCGAGCGAAACACATTCATAGGTTTAATTTTCTCGACAGGCAGTGCTCATCAAATGTCTTCATGACCTCTTCAAAATGATCTTTGTCCTCTACCTTAGCAAACACAAAAGCGTTGAGGACTTCTAGTGCTTCGGTGGTGGCAATTCCCCTTCGATTTCAACGGACGCTGGTGGTTTTTATAGCATCCACTTTCTTCTAGCACGTCACTTCTGGCGATCAACAAAGAAAACCCACGACCCGGTACCATGTAATGCTCTCATCTAGGCCTCGCCATTGAGCAATGCCAAGGCTAGCGGTGCTAGCTCTTCAGTTCATGTCCCCTACAACACGTCTACACCATATACTGTAGGAAGGCCTCTACTGCCACCCGGCGGCCAGGGGTGGATGCTACGTAGCCTAGCCACACACACGTCACTGCGGCTGTCACCGCTCATCTCCCGCAGGGCAACTCTCGCGATGACACGAGACGTCTGGGGCGCCGAGGTCGCGAAGGATGTACCAGACGGGATTTAACACTTCAAAAGGTCACGTGCGGAAGGAGAGGTAAAACTAGGTAAAACTTTACAAAAAAAATATATGGAAAAAAATACGAAGTTGGACATGTCGTCATGTTTGCCATTTAACAGATGTACTTTGAGACTTTGTGATGCAAGACTGAGAGAGAGAGAGAGAGAGAGAGAGAGAGAGAGAGAGAGAGAGAGAGAGAGAGATGCTTTCCTAAGTCCATAGGTTGTCTTATGTTGAAGTCATTGTTTTTCAATGAGACCACATGTGGATTTATTGCAAGGCAAGGCAAGGCAGCTTTATTTATATAGCGCATTTCATACACAATGGCAACTCAATGCGCTTTACATAAAACAATAAGAAATGAAATAAAAATTAAAAAAAATAAAAAATAAAAGAATAGAAGAATAGAAAGAAATAAAATACTATAAGAGCAGCATAAAATCATGATTACATAGTGCAATTAAAATTTACAATTTAAAGTGCTTTGAACAAGCTCAATCATAAGCACAGGAGAAGAGAAGTGTTTTTAACCTGGATTTAAAAATGTTCACAGTTGGGGCTGATTTCAGTTCAGCTGGTAGTTTGTTCCAGTTTTGTGCAGGATAACAGCTAAAAGCTAGCCTGGCAAGCCAGACCTACATCAGAAAGATGTAAGGTCTGGCGCAGCTCCATTGGCAGTGTGGGCGGGATAAACGGTTGTCTTTCAAGTTCCCTCTGCACGCAATAGGATAGCGCTACAACCAATCAGAGCAACGAAGAAGGTGACGTAGTCAGAGCGACGGCTCTGACTACGTAATTAATCAAAACTCAGAATAAATATTTATTTTCGAGGAAAGACTTCAGTGCCGTTCTTTGTTCTTTTCTCAAATAAAATGTTAACTTAAAGTCTTGAAGAGTCGCGGCCAAAGCCGAGTGGAAAGACAACCGTTCGCCAGCAGCAGCCATTGTTTACCTAACACGGAACCGTCGCATTTCTGTCGTCATTAGGTAGCCCGGCTTTCGACTCCGCCCCTCACGCTGTGATTGGCCAGACATACAAGACACACTTGGTGTTTCCAGCACCAAAAAGCGGACGGAGCTGTGCTAGACCTACACTAGCTGCCAAATAAATTTGCTGCCGCTAGGGGGTGTCTAGAGTTCTAGGCTAGCTAAAAGCTGCTTCACCATGTTTAGTTTGAACTCTGGGCTTCACTATCTGACCTGAGTCAGTAGATGGTGCATGTGTATAGCCTAGGTATTTGTGAGAATTCATTAATTTATACATGTATTCATTCATTCATTTAATTTATGTTGTCAAGTTAACCATTTAGACAGAGGACTGCAGTCAATGGTTCACAATGTGATGTTGTATGGGTTGTAGCAGGGCTCCTGTACAAATACAACTGGTCGATTGCCCATTTATAATATTGTCGAGGCAAGATGTCACATGTTGAGTTAGACAGATGGTGCTGATGTTTTGGATTTCATCTAACAAGATGAAGTCCACGCGTGGGTTAAGTAACCCCCTCTGTAAGGCATCACTCAATTGGACCAGGTGGGCTTGTGGGTTGAATTAGGGTGTGATTCTCACCGTGTCCAGCGGAGGGCGCTGTTTTACATGCTATACATCTCAGAGGCTTATTATACTGCGATCACACGTAGTGAGTGAACTAGTCATTGACTGTGTTATACTGACTGTGTTATACTTTATACACACACACACACACACACACACACACACACACACACACACACACACACACACACACACACACACACACACACGTTCCCTTAAACAACGTCAGTTCTGTTAACATGTTGAATATGTGGTTATCCTATAGGCCAAATAACTGTAAGAAGCTGAACAGCCAGACAGTATTCCTTGTCTATGCTTGTGTAGGGATAATCATCAATGAATCAATAATCAATTTATAAGACTTCCGACAACCCATGCGTTGTGGATATCCTAATAGCCTACTATTGGCTTGGTTATCGGCGACATCCATGATAGGCTAAGCAATTAAGTTTATTCCCTCTTTTAAAACTATGTTCCCCCCCCACACACACACACACACGCGCGCGCTTGAAAAGCTTTTATAAATGCAATGAATGATTTAATTATTTAAAAAATGATGGTGTGTAGGCTTTACAATCAATACGTATCATAGATCAATAGGATAGTGTGTGTGTGTGTGTGTGTGTGTGTGTGTGTGTGTGTGTGTGTGTGTGTGTGTGTGTGTGTGTGTGTGTGTGCGTGCGTGTGTGTGTGTGGGTGCTGTAACCCCGCCCCCCAAGCCTGCCTCCTCCTCCTCCTCCTCCTCCTTATCCACACCTTCCGCTTAGCTGCGCCCAGGGAAGAAACAGGCGATGCAGGTCGCGTGGTGAAAGCATCCTTAAAAACCAGCGGCTCAGAAAGTCCCAAGCACGCCGGGACCACCACAGACCACCACCTCTCTCTCTCACACACACACACACACACACACACACACACACACACACACACACACACACACACACACACACACACACACACACACACACACACACACACACACACATACATACATACACACACACACCAAGCTCCTTCCTTACAAAGCTGAGGCTGGAGGTCCAACCACGCCGGCTCCGGGTTTTTGTTTTTCTATATTTACAAAACATCAGCATCGGGCCACGTTTTGCCAGCATCAGCATCAGCATCAGCAGGTAACCGTGACAACAGCCGTCACACCGCCGTACCGCTGCGCACAAAGGGAGACGACGCCTCCCGTTTCACCGGGAGGAGGGTCGACCCATCTCCCCCCGGAGGAGGGGAGGCAGACGCGGATCATCTCGTTGTTTTTGGGTGTGTGTGGGTGTGTGTGGGTTTCGAACCGACGACCACACAATGGAAACGCTGGGTGGAAACCAGCAGCAGCAGCAGCCGCCGCGGCGGCGGCGCCGCTCCAGCGCCGCGTCCAGCGCGTCCGAGGAGGCGGGCAGCACGGGTCCCGAGTTGACCCAGACCTGGACGGACGGCCGCCCGCTGCCCGTAGACTACCCCGCCGGACCACTACCACCTCCTCCTCCATCCTCCTCCTCCCCAGAGGCTGGAGGTGGGAGGAGGTGGTCCAGCGGAGGAGGAGGCGGCGTGAAGAAGCACCACCACAAGCACAACCTGAAGCACCGCTACGAGCTGCTGGAGACCCTGGGAAGAGGGACCTATGGGAAGGTGAAGAAGGCGATAGAGAGGCACACCGGCAGGGTGGTGAGTGTTGTTGCACTAGTGCATGCACGCACACACACACACACACACACACACATAATGCATGCATACACACACACACACACGCACACAATGCATACACACAACACACACACAGAGGCAAAGGCACACAATGCATGCATACACACAACACATTACACACACACACACACACACACACACACATAACACACACACACACACACACCGGTCCTGCAGCAGCGGCTGACTCGGCGCGTGCAGCCGCTGCTGCTCCTCTGATATTTGCGCAAATATAGGTTGAGTTTTACGTGAAGTTGCGCTCATTTCAGTAGTTGCAATAAAAAAATTAAAAAAAACAAAAAGGCAAAATGGCCTTATTATTTGCCAACTCCTAAAGTGTAAATCGGTTGTGTTATCGGTCATTATGTGCATGTGATTGACTCATTGGCTCTCGTCTCTGGGGGGGGGGGGGGGGGCATCCCTTGGTCGTAAATGATTGGAAACCATGCAAACAGCCCTATGAGGTTGAGCAAACACGTTGGCCTGTTATGGAAGGTGATAACTGTGCCATGGTGAGAAAGGGAACTGTAACACACACACACACACACACAATAAAATCCAAAAGCAGGATTTTGCATGTGAGAATTGTGTGTGTGTGTGTGTGTGTGTGTGTGTGTGTGTGTGTGTGTGTGTGTGTGCGTGCGTGCGTGCGTGCGTGTGTGTATTCCTTTCCTAGTCTGCATCACACCTAGGTGTGAAGGAAAAAGGTTGTAAGGTAAAGGTATTAGCACACGAGTGTGCAGAAGACACCCCACTCCCCCACCCCCACCCCTTCAGAGACAAATACACAAAATACCCCACCCCCGGTCCCCCCACACACACACACACACACACAATATGCAAAGGGTCTGCCACAATAACGTACAAGTAATACACATATCGCAATATTAAAGATATCGGTCATGCATAACTTTAAAAGCATTGCAGAACATATTTCTGTTGGATACAAAAACATAAATAACTACACAGCTTTATCTTGGGGGTATTGGGTTAAAACATAGGAGTCAAGGAAGGAAGGAAGGAAGTCATCACTAGTGTCTACTAAAAAAGCCCATTCAAAGCAAAAGCATTGCTCCACTTCAAGGGAAAATTCCCAATGATGATTCAAAACCGGATTTAATAGCGTCGGCTATAGAGTAGCTCGCTATTCTTAACAACAACAATCAAAAACCCTCCGGTGAAACAGTTTGAGCTCACAATGATGACCGACCGCCTCCACATGATACGCCTCCTGTCCTTCTAGTCACCGGGCGTGCGTGTGTGTGTGTGTGTGTGTGTGATGTGAAAATGCCCGGTGCAGCAGCAGCAGCAGCATCCCACTTGAAGCCCAGCGGGTAGTTTTCAACACGGCAGCTGTCGTATGCGTGGACAGTGCATCAAGTTACCTTCATCACAATGACTTGCATCCGTAGCAACGCACGTCAAAAGGTAGCGTAACAGTAGCCGCCTGTGAGGAGGAGGGCGTGGCCAAAATTAAAGGCTTAACTCGGGGCGCAACTACTGTAGGGGTCGCGGCGCGGCTCGAAGCTCAGCTCAATGAGGAAGCAATTAACCGGAAGTCTGGCTAATTGGACACAGCTAAACGTACAGTCCCCCACTTCCCAGAGTGCTCTCTTCCTGACCGCGTGTTGTCTTTTATAACGGCGGTTAAATGGCGGCATGTTTTTCTTATCCGCTCCAGCGTTATAGATATTTAATGAGTTGCTTCCAAACGGCGTCTCCGTGTCTCGTCGACGTAAACGTTCGGACGTACAAACGCAGACGTTTTCTAAATGGTTTCGACCGAAGTGAAGTCAGCGGTGGCCGGCTGCCGTTTCACCATACAAGGCGTTTAACCTTGTATGGTGTTTTTTTTTCTTTTTTATCAAGTAACTTTGGTTTCGGGACGCTGTAAACCCCGTACTTTGCCACTTTAGTTTAACTACACGACTAAAAGTAATGACATAATCTGCTGATACGGCCAGACGGCCGCGGAAGTGAGCCCTGGAGTAGAATAATGCAGAACAATATTTTCCTTTCCTGCACTTTGTCACCCCGTTTCCATAAAAGGAGCGCGCTGAATGATGTCTGATAAAATATCGTAGGCCATACACAGTACACTTTACTCAGCAATTCTTCCTTTCTGCATTCTCTGAGTCGGCCGTTTCCTTTGTTCTGCATTCCTGTCTGAAACCCTTTTTTTAAAAGCCCGGAAACAGCCACACATACAAGTATGTTATCTGCATGTGTAATATTCCCACTCATTACTCGCGAGGCGAAAGAAGGAAGGAAGCGTGGTTCGAACCCATGAGCCTTTCATCGACCCCCGACCCCTAACCTATATCCCGCCTCCCCATCCTCATAATGTCCGGAGCCTACTTAGGAAGAGCCGGTTGAAATGAGGATAGCGTGTGTTGGCGTCGGCTGTGATTGGTTAGTGAGTATAGGGATATATGGTACCGAATGCGCGCGCGCACACACACACACACACACACACACACAGTCGCAGCGCTGCAGGCGAAACACGCCAGACTTCAGGGCCAGTCTGGTGCTGGCAGAGAGGTCTGCTTGCAGCTCCAGCGCTAATGGAACAGCTATTAATAACTGGCTCAGATAAGTCTGTCTCCTGAGTGCTGTGCTCCATCCCGTGTACCTCCATTACAGAAAAAACAACGTTTTACCCCTTTTTTTCATTTTTTTGGTTTTCCTCCCAAGGTTGCGAGGGCAACCCTCATCTATCTTTCAAAGTAGAAGTTGGGTCACGGCAAAAAAAGAGAGACTTTGGTCCACTTAGCTGTCCTGTTTTGTACGGTTTTACAAGCAGGCTCTGACGCACACTTGAGTGTGTGTGTGTGTGTGTGTGTGTGTGCGTGTGTGTGAGGGGGGGGGGGGGGGGGGGGGGGGGTAGTGGTGAATACTGTGGTATTTTTGGAATGCATTAAGGACAATTTTAAGTGTCTTCAGAGAAAGCTGTGCCCATAAACACGTCCATGCTAGAGGCAGCTCCCCAATCCTAGCGTATAGGTTGACCTTTGAACTTGAAGTGGTCACTAATGAAACGCTCCATTTAGGACGTCACCTTATCTTTATTTTCCTTTTTAACCCTGTGCATCAGCTGATGGGATCTGTCACAGCTTGTCAGTGTAGCTTTCACATATTGATTATTTGTATTGATCGGCCGTTGAAATCACCAGGGCTTGTTTAAGACTTTGAAATAACCTGAAATTGACTTTTGAAACTATTGAGTTTATAACTCTGAGTCAAATGTTTATTATTATAAATATATCTTTTATTTCTGTTATAAAATCATTTCATACAAAGTTTTGTGTAGAAATCCCAGACATAGTACTTTGATTTTGAAGGAATTATGCAATGATAAACTCAATGTATCCATTACCTATACTGGTGTAAATCAATCATCTCTCTCACTCTCTTCTCCGCCCCCCCCCCCCCCCCCCAGGTGGCCATTAAGTCCATCAGGAAGGAGAAGATCAAGGATGAGCAGGACATGGTCCACATCCGGCGGGAGATCGAGATCATGTCCGCCCTGCGCCACCCCCACATCATCTCCATCTACGAAGGTAGGTGGACACACCTCTGTGTGTGCGTGCGTCTGTGTGTGTGTGTGTGTGTGTGTGTGTGTGTGTGTGTGTGTGTGTGTGTGTGTGTGTGTGTGTGTGTGTGTGTGTGTGTGTGCCAAAAATGTTGAACTATATGTTACAGGGATTTTTTGCTGATTCAGCAAAAATGATTCAGAATCTGTGGTCATTCAGGATTGAAAAATGACTTGGTTCGACCCCCAATGTCCACAGCCTACCTAGCCTAGCCCAGCATCCTTGAGCAATATGCCCAAACCAGCAACCTTTCTCCTTGATGGCATGTATCTACAATTCCCTCTAAGTTGCTTTGGATAAAAGTGTCTGATAAGCGTATTATTTTACAACCCCGGTTAATACGTTTATCTTCTCTCCTCCTCCCCATCGCTCCCATCTCCAGTGTTTGAGAACAAGGATAAGATCGTGATCGTGATGGAGTACGCCAGCAAGGGCGAGCTTTACGACTACATCAGCGAGAGGCGTCGCCTCGGCGACCGGGAGACCCGACACTTCTTCAGGCAGATCGTCTCGGCCGTCCACCACTGTCACAAGGTACGACGGCGCCGCCGCGCCCCGCTAGTACGCCATCATTAGCTTGTTATTCTCTAGTTAAACATGTCGTAATTTCATTCAATAATCTTATTAGGTCTGATTAAATGATTAAATCAGAATGATTCAATTATTTTTATGTGATTTATTTAAGAAAATGGGAAAGGCATTTAGAAGTGTGTACTTTAATTCAGTTGGTACTTTTAATTAACCAACTAAAATTGTCATTCTTATGAAGTCCATATTTCTCACATTCAGAATGCAATGTTTGGTGGAAAGGCTCAACGTCTGTAACGGCTATCTTGAAATGTCAAAATGAATGAACTGTAAAATTGACAGTGAAATATGATTCTGGGGTGAGTCAGGTCCCCAAGGAGTCTTAAAACTGTCTCAAAACGATGACCATTTCCTCAAACCTGAACCCCACACATCCCATTTCCTCCTGATCCCTTCTATGACCCATTTCATACGTCAGTTCCCAATATATTTCAAAAATAAAAAAAACCTTTTTCTCCACCTGTTTCCTTTGCTTGCCCTTGGGGCAGGCCCTGGACCTACGTCACCATTTTCTCTCTCCTTTCCTCTTGCCTTCCTCCCCACCACCACCTCCTCCTCCTCCTCCTCCTCCTCCTCCTCCACCCCCTCCTCCTCTGCGTTTCGGCCGGTTCTGCTCTCCTTCTCCTTCCTGTAACTAGGACACCAGTGAGAAACTGGTTTCCTCTCAGCTATAAGGGGGGGTGCTTGTCATGTGATGTCATTCTCACACACACACACACACACACACACACACACACACACACACACACACACACTCTTACTTCAAGGATGTCACCAGCAGCTGAGTGGCCCAGCCACTTCGGTCACATAAAACTATGTGCGTGTGTGTGTGTGCGTGTGTGTCACCCACCTCAAGCTCTGCCCAAAAATAAATACAATGTCCCATCATGCATTTCATACGTGTGAGGCACAGTGTGGCACGATAGCCTCCGGCCCTCGTGTCACCTAGGTGTAGTCGTTAATGTGGAGCAGCGCTTTCAAAAAGAACACTCCCCATGAGGTCACTTCCTCGCCTTGACACGAAAACCCACTTTGTTTATTGTTGGATGTTTATAGGTGAGCCGGCCCCCAGTAGCCGCCGCGGTGATGTCACTGCCAGTATGAGACATGAGAAGATGACGTCTGCTTTTGTGTTTCATTGTGTTGAGGCTTAACTTTTTTTTTTTAAAGTTTGTTTTTGTGGTTTCTTGTGTTGTTTGTAGAACGGCGTGGTGCACCGAGACCTGAAACTGGAGAACGTGCTTCTGGATGAAAACTGTAACATTAAGGTGAGGCGCCGTCGCCGTCGCCGCCGCCGCCGCCGCCGCCGCGATGAGCTCACGTTTCATTTATTTTAACCCCGAGCTACGTAGCGACGATCAAAAGCAGCAGCGGGAAATAAGGAATCGGGAATTCCCAAATGTGAACGTGAGAAAAAGTGAATTAGTTATATTAATATTGGCTTTCTTCAAAAGTATTTCAGGGGAAAAAAAAGAACAAACATGCATGTTTGTTCAAGACAAACCACAACTCATTGTGTGTGTGCCATATTCCACCATACTATTCACAGCTTTACAGTGCCAAAAACCACGCATACCATTGTGATATTATAACCTTAAGCCATTCAAATGTTCATTTGTTCATATGCCCCCCACCCCAGATCGCAGACTTCGGCCTGTCCAACCTGTACCACAAGGACAAGCTCCTGCAGACGTTCTGCGGCAGCCCTCTGTACGCGTCGCCGGAGATCGTCAACGGGCGACCTTACCACGGCCCCGAGGTACGGACCGCCGGTTTGATACCGCCGCTGGCTATATCCGACATACGTACATAGACGCCAGGGCCCATCAAATATTAAGTGCAGTAAAATAAGTAGCACATCGTTAGCATTTCAAGAAACTGAAACAATACAGTAATCCTCCACTTTTCAGTCCTCAAACCTACTAGATTTAATTAGTAATGAATAACCAATGATTGATTTCATTAGTAACTAATGATTTTCATCAGTAACTGATTGAATTTCATTAGAAACAGGCAAGTTATGTAGGCATATATAACTTTTAAATAACATATTGTGGTCCACTTATAGCACGCGACCCACAGATTGAGAACCACCGGCCTTATACCACTTTGTATATTTTTTCTTCTGTTACATAAGCATGCATGAATCAAACAGAGCGAGCGACAGACAGACCGATAGAGAGACAGACGGACAGAGAGAGAGAGACGGGAAGGAAGGAAGGAACTGGACCACTTCATTAGGGACCCGCCGCGACCCATAATTATCCTCTCTGAGATGAAACACATGGCCTTATTGGAAGGTCCACATTCTCAGCCCGTAGACCTCCATGTTGTTTCCCATCGCCAAGCCACACTCTGAAATTAGAAGCAGGGGCTTGGATACGGATCAGACCCGCTTTATCTGATATTTCAAATTTGGTTCCCTCCACCGAGTACACCCCCGTTGTAACAGTCGCAGGGGTAAAACCACCCAAGATGTGTGTGTGTGTGTGTGTGTGTGTGTGTGTGTGTGTGTGTGTGTGTGTGTGTGTGTGTGTGTGTGTGTGTGTGTGTGTGTGTGTGTGTGTGTGTGTGTGTGTGTGTGTGTGTGTAGACAAAATTGAACTTAAACCTATTGTCCCAGCCAGTAGGAAGTCTACTCATTCGGGCCGGGCCGCGCACACACACACACACACACACACACGCACACTTACACAAACAGTTGGACCTCTGAAACTTGGCCTGTCACCTAATCATCAGTCAGTACCTGTGAAACACTCACATGCACACCCACACACCCACACAATTTCCCATGAAGTGTTACAGGGGAGTGGACTTCCCTCGATTTTTTTTTTTCCTTTTGTTTCAAACCTGAGACACTGATTGCTGCTGATAGTATTTCAGTTATGAAACACACACACACACACGGTTTTATAGCAGATCCTGCCAAGGCAAACAAATGCGGCTAAGGAAGTCTATTGGGTGGTGGGAGCCGTCAATGAGAAGTGGACTAAGATTGTCTGTAGATTCAGAGTGATATTCAATGACCAACAGAAGAATTAAACAGACAGAAGTAACTATATATACACATATACAGTATATATATATAGTTACTTACTTATATAGTTTCTTCCACGATTGACAAGATTCATTTTAGTGTACTTGACACCACTTGTTGGTGAAAAAAACACTGAATGCTGCTTTAATTAGTATATGCTCTGTTCCCAATGTCTCTAGGTGGACAGCTGGGCGCTGGGAGTGCTCCTCTACACGCTGGTCTACGGCACCATGCCTTTCGACGGGGGGGACCACATCAAACTCATCCAGCAGATCAGCAACGGGGACTACAAGGAACCCACCCAGTCCTCAGGTAACGTCCCGCGACAACCTTGCCCCGTTTTGCCTATCCTAGTTTACGATAAAGTACTACAATGTGTTTTTGACGCACGTACCTTTTCGTAGTCCTTTGTCGCCTTCTTCTTCTGCCTCGCTGCAGTTGTAGTTTCCTTAGCTGTGTTGGTACATTTTTTGAGACACACTGAGGCTACACACCTGTGTCTAGTTACTACTCGATTGTGTGACGTGCCCTATCACCAACAGTGTGACTGCCCCCTTGCGGCGTGGCATACCAATACCCCAAAAAACAGGAAACCAAAAACCACCCACCTTGGCTCCAACAGTAGTAATAACGTATTTGGTTATCGTTAACTTTTAAAAGAAAGCTCTGAACGAATCGTCTTTCTTTTCCAGACGCCCGCGGCCTGATCCGCTGGATGCTCATGGTGAACCCGGGGCGGCGGGCGACGGTGGAGGACATCGCCAACCACTGGTGGGTCAACTGGGGCTGGAAGACCAGCGTGTGCGACTGCCAGGGCCAGCCCAGCCAAGGCTCCCCGATGGTGGCCCGCTTCGTCGACTGGCAGAACCGCGCGGCCGGCGGCGGTGGCGGGCCGGACCCTCCCGCGCCTCCTTCCTCCTCCTCCTCCTCCTGTTCCCTGGCCTCCCACGCCGGCCGCAGGCTCAGGAAGCCGTCCAAGGAGAACGATGGCGGGCCGCGCCACCTCAACCCGGCGGCGGGGGACGACAAGCAGGGCCTGAAGAGACCCAAGGGCATCCTGAAGACGAGGGCGTCCGACCACCGGTCCCAGAGCCTGGGGGAGCTGGAGCTGCGGCGGACCCTGCACTTCACCGACGGCGAGGCGTCCTTCCGGGGCGAGGTCGGCATGGAGGAGGACGAGGACGACGAGGATGACGAGGATGATGAGGACGACGAAGAGCACGGCTGTCTGGGCGGCTCCCCTGCCAAGATGGTGCCCATGCTGCCGAAGAAGGGCATCCTGAAGAACAGCCAGCAGAACCATCACCAACAACAACAGCAACAGCAACAGCAGCAACAACAGCGAGAGTCCGGCTACTACTCCTCCAGCGAGCGCAGCGATTCCTCCGAACCGCAAGGCGGCGGCATCACCATCACCGCCGCCGCCTTGGCGCTGCCGCCGCCGGCCGCCAGCTCTCCGTCGAAGCGGAGCGCGGGGAGGAAGGGGATCCTGAAGCGCAACGGGAAGTTCTCCTCCTCCAAGACCTGCTCCACCGCCTTCCGGTCCGAGTCCGCCGGCGTCCGGGTCGCCGAGTCGGGCCTGTCCCGCAGCCAGAGCCGGCCGTCCGGGTTCATCTCGGAGGACGCCGGCCTGCCGGGCCCCCCCTTCGCGGGGCTGGACTGGCCCGCCAGGTCCCAGCAGCACCCGCGCAGCGTCCGGGCCTGCCTGTCGGCCGAGGACCTCCTGCAGCCGGCCGGTTTCAGGGGCCTCCAGGGGGGCCCCCCCCCGGGACAGTTTCACGGTGGGGGGAGGGTGACCCAGGGGACCCAGTCCCCCGCCTCCCCCGGGGAGAACGGCAGCTTCTCGCTGCTGGGGGACATGGACGACGTCACCCAGGTGTACCAGAAGGCGCTGGACATCAGCTGCACAATGAGGGAGACTTAAAACCCGAGGGGGTTGGGAAAGCGCAAGTGTGTGTGTGTGTGTTTGACTGCCGTGAGTGCACACACACACACACACACACACACACGTGTAAAAAGCTAGGAACTCGCCGTTGTCCCTTCAAGGGAGGCTGTCATCACAGACACAAGCACAAACTTCCACAGTCATCGTTGTAACCCCATTTTACCGTTTTTTTTAATATTTCCCGTTTTCATTTCCGGTGTCAGACTGAACCGGAGCGCTACACTTCCAAGCGATCGATCGACGTGCGTCTTTACACTGGTGAAGAAACCCGACCCCTGAACTCTGGACTCTTTATCATAGTCCCACGTTTAAAGGATGGATGTGGTCTGAAAAGCACTGAAATCGAAGCTACTGTCCACCGATCGCCACGCGTCCCCACACACACACACACACACACACACACAAACCATGTGTCACGTCACGGAAAAACAGCTGTAGGACTACTGTTAAGGCGTTACCTGTGTACATTATTTATGTATCTGTTTGGTAAGAAGCCCCTTTCTCCGTATACAACGTGTTGTTATTTCAATATTAATGACTTCTTGTGGGGGGAAAGAAAGCGCAGAGGAAATGTATTTGTTGACTGAGCTGCCAAACAGATGTAGAATGTGTCTCTATGCTTGACGTTAAAGCATATAATTTATATATCGATAAGCGAATTGTAGTGGCCATTTAAAGTCACACACTTTTGATGTATTTGTGTGGTTGATTTTATTCTAAAAAAAAAACTAAACTGTAAAAGGTAGATTTGTCTGAGTCTACTCACTTGAAAAACTCCTTGTCAACGGAGTGAGCGATGTACTTCTTATATAATCGCATAGGAAGAGAAAAAAAAACTGCGGTTACATAAATGTTTCGTCTGGCGAAAAGGAACGAGAACAAGGAAGGAGCGGCTTGTGGACGCGGCCGGGGGTCGGCGTCGAGGTTAATCGTTTCTTTTGCGATTGCGGTTGATTAAAAGGAAGTGGAGCGCCCGCTCAGCGCTGTCCAGCCCATTCCGCTCCAGACGGACTCTTATGTACTGACTGTTGTTGGCACAGAGTCGAGGTGGAGCTCCCAGGTTAAGAAAGTAAAAGTCCCCCCCCCCCCCCCCCCATCCATCAGTTGTGTTAGTAGTGGATCTTGGCCCAAACGGGAGATTTACAAAGAATGAGTGTAATCTGCTGGTGTTCAGTGCTATGTGCAGCAAAAACAACAGAAATTCCCTTTTTACTAAAACCAAATGCATTTTTTGCATCTGGCATGGGACAAAAAAAAGGTTGGGGAAAAAAAATGATCCTTTTGTCAATAAACCAAACCAATCTACTGAGCTTTATATGTGTTGTGTGAGTGGCTATGTCCTCCTCATGCAGCTCTACCAACAGCCACCATTTTATTCACACTGCCTCCGGTGTCGACTCACACACTCCCAAGTGGGCCACATAGTTTTAAGCGCAGTAATGTGCCAACGGGCCCCCTAGGTTCTGCTACTATGTGTCCATAGTAGCAGAACCTATAGGGGAGGAGGGGATGGTAACCTAGAAAGGACAAAAGACACAGTCCCCCCCCCCCCCCCCCCCCCCACCCCCCAGTCCACTGCACTGCAACTGACATCATTTTAAACAGAAAAGCCTACTCTCTTACTTTGAAATGTTAAAATAATAAAAATGCAAATAGTGTTGCACATGACTGAGCTAAGGGTTAGCGTGAAAGAAACATGAAGCGTTCAAATGCAAACAAATGCATAAATGAGATATTTTGGTATTTCTTGGTATATTCGTTTTTTTTTCTAAGAAACAAACCTGGAAAGGCCTTGAAGAAGGAATGGGAGACAAATTCAATGTCTTTTTTTGTACAAAATGTAATTTCGTTCTACACATTGCTGTAGCAGCCTAAATGAAATATGCTCCTCATGATAAGCCACAGTGCGGCGTTGGAAATCTGACGACGGACATAATTTGATTAACATGCATCTGAATGTCACGGAGCAAATGTCTGTCATGGAGCGAATGTCTGTGGACTGGCTTGGACTCAACAAGACTTGCCTTGGGGGGGGGGGGGGAGTCCATAAAAGCCTTGCTTGCTATGCCCCATTCAACAGCTTAATCAGATGTGACAGTCGTTCGGCCACATGAAGCCTTTTTCTTCTTTTGAATGTATAATTTATAACAATGATAAAGGGGAAGTTGAATGTTTCCTTTTAAGTCGAGTTCTTCTGCCTAAACGGATGAAACAGGGTCTTCAGCTTGAACTTTTTTTGTTGAAATGTATTATAAAGTTTCTGGGAAAGCTTTATTTTGTTATGCTTTGTATGGTCCTTTGCACAATATATACACGTCTATATTTTCGTTTGCTTAAGCATTTCAAGGTCGAGTCTGTTTTCAACTGACGGACCGGTGCGTGTAATCCAGCCGCATCCATGTGTTACTGCTCTGTGTCTTATAGGAAGAAACACGTCTGAAACAATCGCTCCGACACCAACAATATTTTCTTGAAAGCCATTTCAAAAAACAATCCCTAATAAATAATTTATTTGAAAACAACGCTGTGGTGGTGTGACTTTAAACGCAAGAAGAGAGCAGGAGAGAGAGAGAGAGAGAGAGAGAGAGAGAGAGAGAGCAGGAGAGAGAGAGAAAACCATTAGGCCAACAAAACTGGATCGTTGCCATTTTTTAGTGCAACCGCGCTTTTATCCAAAGATTACAGAGTTAGAGTGAATTCAGATACAGGTCATTAAGGAGCGGGGAGGGTGGCGGACATCTTGCTCAAGGATGCCTGCCGGGTATCTTTCGGGTTGGGAGTCGAACACCCAACCACTACTGGACCATCCTGCGTCCGTGAAGAGAGAAATGCAATCTTTATACCTGAAATATAAGTTTTTAATAAGACATCGAGCGATTACTTCTGGGTCCGGACCCGTAGCTTGAAAACCACTGATGTAGATTATGATTTATAGTCTGAGAGAGAGAGAGAGAGAGAGAGAGAGAGAGAGAGAGAGAGAGAGTGTGGGGTTAAGTCTAAATGCATTAGAATGTGTCCATAGATGACAGATATATGGACAGACAGACAGATGAACAATGCACATACAAATATGTGTAAAAGTGTAGTGGCGACTGACATAATGCTGTTTGTCAAGTGTGTGTGTGTGTGTGTGTGTGTGTGTGTGTGTGTGTGTTTCTATGCCATTTTTGGTGTGGTTTAGATACTGTTAGCATCCAAATGTGAATGTTTACATTTGTAAAACGTAAACCATTTAAGAGGCCTGCAATTTAGTCTGCCTGTTCCTGATTGGACGTTTTTTTTCTGAAGAAAGTCTTCCGAGAGCCAACCAGGGAGAGAGCAGCCAAACTCAGTCTGAAAAACCGCTTTGAAAGCATGAAGCATTGGATATGAATGTGCACATTTGAATGTTTTGTGGTTGAGCAATACTGTAATTATAGTGTGTGTGCGTGTGTGTGTGTGTGTGTGTGTGTGTGTGTGTGTGTGTGCGTGCGTGTGTGTGTGTGCGTAAGAGGTGGAAATTCCATGTTCAGTCAGAAAGAAAATCCTCCCGGTTTTCCAATCCATCAACCGCTGGATTTTGCTCATTTGCATAAATCAGAGGTCACATGACCCAGACGGATCGGTTCGGGTTCAGTGGATATCGGAGGAAGAGGAAGAAGACACGCGAGGACCTTTCACTTTGAACCTGGACTTTCCACCCGCACGACGGGTTTCTTCTGGTCGACCTTCCCTTTCATCGCACAACGCCGCATGTATTCACAACACCGCCTCAGGTTTCCTTATGGCTGTTTAAATTTCCCCCAAGATGCTTCACTCCCAAAACCTACCAACAAAACGGCTATATATAGAAACCTCGGCGGTTGCCTACGTCTGTCTCTGACCTGCTCTGTGCCGCTGACTAGATATCCGCATAGATTTTCCCCTTTCATTCTGAGCACACCAGCCGGTAGCGGTAGCATACATACAGTCCCACACACACACACACACACACACACACCTCATGTCATTTCTAATTCAGTCATTTAGCCGCGAGCAACTTAAAGTGAATTCAAATATACGGGGGTGTGAGCAAGCGTCTTGCGTCTTGTATAGCGAGCGTCTTGCGTCTTGTATAGCGAGCGTCTTGCTCAAGGATATAGACCGCAAGTTATGGATTACCTGGACTCGAACCCAGAACATTTCAGCTGGGATTCAAACCCCCCACACAGCCACCGCTGCGCTATCTCTCGACAGGAAGGTTTTCTTTTCTATTGTTTGACCGGCGCTCAGTTACGTCGTCGCGGGTCCGCAGCACTTCGTCGAGGTCACGGCTGTTGGGAATTTGTCTTTTCTTCACAGCGCTGTGAGGAATTTAGCATCAGTTTGGCTTTCGGGGCTTTTCCTTCAAGAGGTCTTGGAAAAAAAAAAAAAAAGAGAAAGAAATTAGCCACCGATTGGCAGAGAGAGAGAGACGCCCGGACCGCTCAGACGTTTTCTCGGGCCCCCTTTTACGTACGTGCGTGTGTGTGTGTGTGTGTGTGTGTGTGTGTGTGTGTGTGTGTGTGTGTGTGTGTGTGTGTGTGTGTGTGCGTGTGTGTGTGTGTGCGGTCGTACCGGGTCTCTCCGGGACCAGCGGTCTTCGAGGAAAACTCGGAGAAAACCTCCGAGGAAATTCCACATGGGACGACGTGGAAGATATGCCCAGATTTCGACTAAGCTAACCCCCGTCACCGCCACCGTCACCGTCACCGCCACCGTCACCACCGCCGCCGCCACGAATGGTTTCAATTCGCTGCGAAAGGTCACTCCGTGTCACAAATCGCCGGGGA
>JAOPHQ010002295.1:255000-257974 GCA_030340625.1 Merluccius polli
CACATGCACAGTAGACACACACATGCACATCAATCTCACACACATGCACAGTAGACACACACATGCACATCAATCTCACACACACACACACACACACACACACACACACATGCACAGTAGACACACACATGCACATCAATCTCACATACACACACACACACACACACATGCACAGTAGACACACACATGCACATCAATCTCACACACACACACATGCACAGTAGACACACACATGCACATCAATCTCACACACACACACACACACACACACACACGCACAGTAGACACACACATGCACATCAATCTCACACACACACACACACACACACACACACACACACACACACACACATGCACAGTAGACACACACATGCACATCAATCTCACACACACGCACAGTAGATACACACATGCACATCAATCTCTCTCACACACACACACACACACACACACACACAGCATCTGGGGCACATCTGGGACAATTAGGATAACAATGCGAGCACTTTTATTAGATCACTACTTCTTACAAACACCGTCTGAAGGGGCACTCAAAACAAAATGGCTGGACTCGCTCCAAGAGGCTCTCCAATCAGGGATGTTTATTTAGTCCCCCTTATCAGAACTTATTTAACATACTGAACATATGCTTCCCGCAACCCGGCCCAAGTGTGTGTGTGTGTGTGTGTGTGTGTGAGAGAGAGAAGTAACACATTTGTGCCTGTCTGACATGCTACGCAACGGGATGCGATGTGATGTAACCAGTTCGCCGGGCGGACCCAGAGGGGACGGAAATGGACGAAGAAGACGAAGAAAGAAGAAAAAAAAAAGTACAGTATACACACATTGTAGAAATGTGAGGCGGCACGCACACACACGCATTTCCCGGTTGACATAATAATTGGCCGTATAATCGAATCACCGTTGCCGTATTTGGGTTTCGCCCTAAGTCAAACCTTCGATATCGAAAAAAGTTCCTTTATTTAAAGGGGCTAAAGGAGGGAGGGGAGGGGGGGGGGAGGGGGGGTTGTGCCTCGTGTGTCTAGTCTACTTCTAGACATCAAGGTCGTCTATCAAGGTCAAGACCGGGGGAGGACGTCGGCCGAGACGCGGTGCGTGCCTGCGTGCGAACGCTTTGAGGTGTGCGAGTTAAAAGGAAAAAAAAAGTTTCAAATCAAAAGAAAATACCTGAGGAGCAAACGGCCCGCGGCGGCCCTGACGGAACTTTGTTGAGCGCGCACATCAATTATGAAGACCCTCTGGTGCGCCTCCAACATCAGCAAACTCTGTCGATGTTGTTCTCGCCGTGTTTTATGTTTTTCCAGCTATAATTAAAGTTTCCGAGCGCTTCACTCCTGTGTACGGTCCGGCGCTGCTGTTTACTTGTGTTAGATAACGGCGTGTTGAAATGGGTCATGTCAATATTCTGCAGAACGCTCGCTGCAACGCTCATGCTCGTTGTTTTGCACTCCCTCGGCTCGCGACTAATGCTTTCCAGGAGCGGCCTTCGAGCAACAAAAAGTACAAACGCAACGCTGGATGGAAAATCCCGGAGAAACGGCCCCTAGTTAACGAGTTGCACGCGTTGCGGAGCGGACGGAGCCGCAGAACCGAGACGGCCTCGTCGATACAGACGTATGGAGACCTTGGGGTGAGGTAGGGTTGAGGTTCGTCTCGGATTGCAGAAGTTCGACAACGCTATAGCCGAACTTCTTGGGGGGTGGGGGGGGGGGGGGGGGATTGCAAGGCTGCAGGGCCGGAAACCAGGAAGTGCGAGGGGGCGGAGTTAGGCGGTGTTTCCTGCTTTGTTTTACGGAGATATTCTCCCGAAGATGAACTCATTCGCAAAGTGGCAAGGCGGTGGTTTCAGGAGACGATTTTAATTCATGTATTTTTCTACACTACACAGGTTTGATTTTAAAGGTTTTACAGAGTTTGGTTGGCGGGCGTTGGACGTTTTAGCTCGTCTTTCCCCACCGGCAAAAGGGAAAAGTTTAGTTTACCGGCGCTGACCAACTTCTGGATCTGAGATTGGCGGTCAGCCGCGTTACGATGGTTGCGGTTCGGCCGGTCCGGTCGTCTCCAGTGGCGCCCCCAGCGCTGGGCGGGGATACGAACCGAACACCAGCCAATCAGAGACAGCAGTTGCCGTATCCAGTGTTTGGCTGAAGGCGGCGCTGTACCTGGTGGTTTGACCCCAGTGGTGGATTATTCCCTAACCATCCAATAATTCACGTATTCACCGAGATTGAATGATTTGCATTCAGACCGAAACTAAACACAGGTAAGGCTTTAAGTGGCATTGAACCTTACGTTGGAACCGCACAATTCGACGACATTCCTCGAGCAGCTGCATAGTACAACATAACACTCCTGACCACTATGTGATAGGCCTATGTTAGGTTAGAAGAACACATTTGAACCCTCGCCCACGTCATTTCCTTCCTCTGTTTGCTGTCTGGGCGTCAGTTCAACGTCCAACCCCTCTTCTCCCCCAAGTGTGAGAAGCCAAGGACCTCGAAGAAGAGGACATTTTATAACGGATTCACAGGTACTCGCAAAACACACACACACACACACACACATACACATACACACACACACGTCATCGGCACAGGGGTGTCAGGATCGGCGGGGACGTTGCCTAAATGGGTTCGCTCTTGTCAGTGTATAAGTTCAGACGTCAGAGAGAGGTGTGTGTGTCTCGTATAGATTTCAAATCATCTTGTTTTTTCTCTCATGAAAAGCAGCAGTGAGAGCCCACAGGGGGGTGCGGTCTAAGGGGGAATGTGGTCTTCGGTATGTCATTATCGAAAATTGATGTAAATCTAACTTAAGTGTATGTGTATTTTCAGTCTAAAAAGACCACGGTTTTGCAAATTCTTTGGAACCGATTGCAAACAATTACAGGGTTGTTTTCCCATTCGTCCATTTATCCCAACATAACCTTTAACGTGTTCGTCACTTTAATAATTCG
>JAOPHQ010002296.1:0-22500 GCA_030340625.1 Merluccius polli
AGAGAGTGAGAGAGAGTGCACTGCTTGTCCTTATGCTGCACCTATCCTCCCCACCTCCCACCTCCACTCCTCCCTCTCCCTCCTGCCTTGGTTTGCAGCCTGGAGCCTGGGTCTGGGTTCACTGGCTTTCCATGGTCCACATGACTTCCATTGTTCCAGAACGTAAACACGCTGCTGCTTCACAGAAGAAGGATCCATGCCCTCATCACTCCTTACTGCCTTCCACGACATGCACTTCAGTGGACGTCTGGTCATGGATATAGCGAGTGGAAACAACTGCAAATTCATTAGTGGGTCGTGCACATACATCAACAATTATCGAAAGCAGGGGCTAAATGTTGGCCAGGGGAACTAAATAATGCTGATGACGAAACATCAAAGAAAAGGGAAAAATGAACGATCACACACACACACATGCAATCATATATACACCCACAACCTCACACACACACACACACACACACACACACATGCAAGCACACACACACACACACACACGTATGCACCCAAACACACACGCGAGGACGTGCATACCTCTTTTAACATGCACACCTGCGTGCATGTACGCACACACACGCCTATAGATCAAACATAGAGAAACGCGTGCAGTGACAGTATTACTGTAAGCGTGGGGCAGCTGGGTCGTGCAACATTATCCTTGTCCAAATACAAAGTAGAAGAATGGAAAATATCGGTATGCTCAGCGAAGAGAAACTGAAAATTAGTATTCCATCATACAGTGAAGCAATAAACAAACACGCACACACGCACACACATGCATGCACACACACACACATGCACACACACATGCATGCACACACACACACGTCCCTCCGGATAGTGCACTTTTCAGGAAACATTAGTCAGGAATGCTAATTGAAACAAACAGCTCATGGTTTTATTTCTGAAATAGGGTGGGACCTGGCTCTAGGACTTCTGTGTGTGTGTGTGTGTGTGTGTGTGTGTGTGTGTGTGTGTGTGTGTGTGCACGTGTGTGTGTGTGTGTGTGTGTGTGTGTGTGTGTGCCTGCATGTGTGTGTGTGTGTGTGTTTTTGTTTTTGTATGTTCAAGTGTGTATGCGTTCATGTGTGTGTGTGTGTGTGTGTGTGTGTTTGTTCATGTGTGTGTGTGTGTGTGTGTTCATGTGTGTGTGTGTGTGTGTGTGTTCATGTGTGTGTGCGTGCGTGCGTTTGCATGTGCGTGTTTACAAGCTGAAGATCTGGCAATAATTGTACACTATTATTGTCCTGTTTTTCCTCAACTATACTTCTAAACACAGAGGAGAGAAAACTGTTCAGTGACACAATCCCCAGACCACCGCTGACCCAAGGCTAAACACACACACACACGCACACGCACGCACACACACACAAACATACACACACACACACAGACACACACACCAGGCTGTACAAACATGTGCACAGAATCACCAAAGTGCATGCACACACAAAATCATACATAATAACTTCCCTTGTATTCTGGTGAAATTTATGAACAGTGAATACCAATGGTCTTTTTATTCAACCAACCCCCCTCCCCCCCCACCCCACATACACACACACGCACACACACACACACTGCAGCACTTTTGGTCTTTGGGAAAGTCGGGTCTTACTTTACACAACGATAAAAGAAACATACATCTGCCGTTTTTCATCCTACCGTTATCTGTCCTTATCCTTAACAACCTGATCCAAACCTCTCTCTCCTCCCCTGTCCTGGCTCAGTTGCCGTGGAGATGAGACAACAGAAAGAAACCTTGCTGAAACCCCTGACCCGTGTTTTATCAGGGAACAAACCCAACTGAAAGAGATACACATCTTAAGAGGTACATTAGGCAGGCTGAGACAGCCTTCTGGTGTTTTAAACTGTGTACTGAGCAAGCAGAGAAACAAAGACAAAGTCACGGGGGTTAAAAAAGTGAGTTGACACATTTGATGGCAGATGGGAAGTGTAGTTTTTCCAATTGTAGTTTGAGATTGAAGTTTGAGATGGATGCCAATACATGTGGCTCACAGACAATAAAGCGGTTTCCACATCACACAAACAATGTCAAGACAAAATCATGTGTTTAGTGCTTAAATCATTCGAGGAAATGTTGACATTCACATTTGGTCATGGCTGTTCAGTCAAAGGGACTTACAAGTGAGCCTGAGAACAATCAAAACATGACGTGCGGGTGCACAACTTCATGGCTTAGCGAGACACTGAAAACGCCATCAAAGTTGACATATTTAGATCTTGACATTACCTAGGCATTGACCATCACCTTGTCTTTTTTTCTCTTTTTGTCTCTTTTTTTATTGTGATTGTGATCATTAAAAGACATTGTGATTGTGATTTTTTTTTTGCATTTTTTTTTGCATTTTTGATTCCTGTAAACAAAGCACTACCAATGACCTTGTGTTTGAAAGGTGCTATAACATAAATCTGCCATGCCTAGGCACCACACACACACACACACACACATACACATACACATACAAACAAACACACACACACACACGTGCGTGTCTCACCTGCTCCAAAGGCGAAGAAGTAGGTCTGCGCGGGGTTGCGTTGCAGTAGGGCTGAGATGCGACGCGCCATGCGCTCGTTACGCTTGTAGATGAGCTCCTGGCGGAAGTAGCTGTCAATCTGCTGCGCTGTGGTCCGCTCATGGGCAGGCAGAGAGCTGTTGATGAAGTGTGGCAGCTGGGAGTGAAAGGGGGGGGAGAGAGGGGTAGAGAGTAGAAGGGTTAGGGTTAGAGAGAGAGAGAGGCCATCACCACAGGGTGAGGGAGGGAGGGAAACAAATGACAATATTAAAATGTTATATTGCTGTAAGCGCTCAACAATGTGCTTAAAGATAAATAATAATGATCCTTCTCAAAGAAAGTAATAAATGGCAAGAGGGGAAAAAAAGCTGAATAAAAAGAGTCAGAAATGTACTAGAAAGAAGAAAAAGGAGTAACGACAAGAGAGAGAAGAAAAACAGATTGTTATTGACAGTCATGGCTCAGGCACAGCTTTCCCTCCCACTGCTATCCGGTGATAGCTCATCTACCGAGATATCTTTATCTGCAAGATCACCACCGCAGCACGACCAAAACCTGCCAATGCCATGCTGCGGCCAATGCCAGAGAGAGAGCGAGACAGATATATATATATATATATATATATATATATATATATATATATATATATATATAGTATTTCCCATAATGCCAGTTAGATTGTGTGTATAGCTCTGTTTTACTATTATTTATTGTTGGTGTGTCCGAGCGAAGTGCTTGACGGTATCCTGTACTTCCATGACTGTTTGCCGTCCGTTTATTTCTGCAAGGGAAGTGTGACTGTGTGAATGTGTGGTTAATTGCTGCCTGATTTATATATAGAGACAGAAATAGACAGGCAGACAGATAGACATAGAGGCAGACAGGCAGGCAGGCAGGCAGTCGGGGACAGGCATAGTGTTGGCTGGGCTCCAGTCTTGGCTTCCGCAGTGGATTCAACAGGCTGTTAATCTGCCGGGATGAGTGAGCTTGTTTGGGGGCAGAGGGCCTTGCGATCTGGGGTGTGGGGGGGGGGGGGGGGTAGTGTCGGGCAGCATGGGGGTCTGGGGTGGTCTGGGACATGCGATGGAAAATGCACAATAAAGCCATTGTGTATGTAAATAAAAACCACCGCATGCATGCATAATGACACACATATACATGTGCATGCACACACACACACACACACACACACACACACGGGCAAACACAAGCACACGTACACACACACACACACACACACACACACATGCACACATGAACACAGACACACGCACACACACACACGCCCACACGCAAACACACATTTGTGCACACACACACACACACACACACACACACACACACACACACACACACACACACACACACACACACACACACACACAAACACACCTGTGTACACAATCTCTATATCTCCTCCATGTTTTCCTTGTTGTTCTTTCTCTCTATCCCTCTCTATCTCTCTTGTCCTCCACAAGCTCTCCTCCTTTCTCTCTGGCCCACCACCTCGCTATCTCATATCTCTCTCTCACACACACACACCCTCTGGTTACTCTCGTCTTTCCCCCTAGGCTCTACAACATCTTGTCCTTTGTCCCGCTTGTTTGCCATCCTACCATGACCCCACATTACCCAGCATGCTCTGGGGGAGTATCGTCTTGCCTCAACCGCGGGGGCCGCGGTCAAACTCTCTTTGATAGGAACAAGTGGCCCTCTTCTCTCCCATAGGTACCCCCCCCCCCCCCCCTAACACACACACACACAAATACACCCACACACACACACACAAACTGTCCAGCAGGGGATCCAGAGGGGAGAGGACTGAAAGGACGGACAGGAGGACCGCACAATAGGAGGAGAGGAAGAGGAGCAAGGCTTAGGGGAGCAAGGATAAAAGGTCTTAGGCTCTTTGTGTGTGTGTGTGTGTGTGTGTGTGTGTGTGTGTGTGTGTGTGTGTGTGTGCGTGCGTGCATGCTCCTTAAACATCAAACTAGGAGAGAGATAAATGAGGTGCTGCTCACTCGTAACCATCCACAATGTTTTTTGTTCTTTATCGTACACAGCCTCCCTCTCCTCTCCTCTGTACATCCCCTCCCCATTGGCACACACACACTGTAAATCACCATACCTCTTCTTGTATCGCCACTTTCATCCTCAGCACCGGGGGGGGGGGGGGGGGGGGGGCGGGGCGGGGGGGGAAGGGTTGCAACCGAAGCTGCAACCTCCCTTCCAAAGGTAAAACGACATTTCGCATTTCTCGTACTGAACATTTGGCCGGATAAGCCCTTTGGATTAAGTGTAAAATAAGTAGGAACAGGAAGGGAAGGGATCAATATTTGATACTTTGTGAAGAAAAAGTGAAACAGAGATATGGAAGAATATTTAAAAGAGAGTAACAGATGCAACAAACACACTCAGCGCCACCGTCGGGAGGGTTTTCATCAACGGGGACAGCCTGATGATCAATCGGTTTGAGTTTAATGATATTCGGAAGAGAGGTGAAGAGGTGATGAGAAGTGGATGGGGGGGGGGGGGGGGGTATAAGGAGGTGGGAAGGGGCTGTGATTGTGTATTTGAGCGCTGGGGGGTCAGGGTGGGTGGGTGGGGACGGTGGGGTCTGCATGGAGATACGTTATCTGAGGAAAGCCCATTCGCTGCTCTTTATCCCCGGAGCGCTCAGGAAATGCGGAGCGACGGCGAGATATTTCCTCCCTTCCTCGTCGAGCCTGCACACTCTGCACTCGCTCGCTCGCTCACTCACTCCATATCCTGCTGCCAGGGGCCTCTCTCTCTCTCTCTCTCTCTCTCTCTCTCTCCCTCGCTCTCTCTCCTCCTCATGGCCATTCACTCTTTCCCTCCCTTTGATGTTGTACGTTGCCTCATGTTTTCACTCTTTCTTCCGCTCTTTTGCAATTTTCTCTCCCCACGTCTTTCCTTCTTTTTTTTCTTTCTTTCTTTCTTTCGTTCGTTCTTTCATTCATTTATTCTTTCGTTCTTTCTTTCTTTATTTCTTACTTCATTTATTTTGCTTTTTTGTACATTTGTTTTATTCTTGCCCCCCACCGCCCCCGCCCTCTCTCTCTCTCTCTCTCTCTCTCTCTCTCTCTCTCTCTCTCTCTCTCTCCCCTCTCTCTCTCTCTCTCTGTCTAAATGAATAGCGTGTGTTGAAACGCATTAACCTTCTCCTCTGTGGGGCTGATCATCACCTGCCTGCAGACATAAGGACGAGCACCAGAGCTGTCGGAAACCTCCGCTTTAAGGTCTCATCGATCACAAAACACCTGCTCCTTCACACAGCCCTGCTACACATTTACACACGCACACACACATACACACACACACACACACACACACACACACACACACATACACACAGACACACACACAGACACACACACATACACACTTATAGATATACACCTACAAGCACATACACATATACCTACACACACACACACACACACACAGACACACACATCTAAGCATCCACAAATGTACCCACACATACAGTACATCCAGACACACACACACACATGCACACACACACACACACACACACACACCCAGGGATCTGCTATAGATCACGGGAGACGGGCACCGGAGCCAGCCGTGTGATTGCTCTAGCATGTGCGCAGGAATGTTAATACGTGTTATTATGACATGGAGAGCAACAGGCCGACCGGTGTGATTTAGAGGGCCCTCGCCGTAGACAACTGTAGCTGCAGTGGGGGGGGGGGGGCCCACATGGGCCCCAACACTGTCTCCACAGGCCTCAGAGAGAGTGACAGACAGAGAGGAGAGAGAGAGGTTTTATTTGTTTCATTTTTAAACTGCTTTGGTAATGTAAATATTTAATTTCCAATGCGAAAAATTCTCTTTTGAATTTAATGTAATGTAATTTAATTTAATTGAGAGAGAGAGAGAGAGAGAGAGAGAGAGAGAGAGAGAGAGAGAGAGAGAGAGAGATTGATTAATACGTAATTGATATTTCACTTCATTTTTTAACCTTTTTGTGGTACTCTGTTATTTTTCCTTTGTTTAATTTTTGTACTGCTTTGGCAATGTTAATGTTTATTTTCCATGCCAACAAGGCTCCTTTGAATTGAATTGAATTGAATTGAGAAACAGACAAGCCAGAGAGAGAGACAGAGAGAAACAGATGGAGAGGGAGAGAGAGAGAGCGAGAGAGAGAGAGAGAGAGAGAGAGAGAGAGAGGCAGACAAACACAGACAGACAGAGATTGAGAAAGACAGAGAAAAGGAAAACATTTGGTGACAAATATAAGCATACAGTGAGCGTGAGATGGTGAGAA
Organism: Merluccius polli; assembly: GCA_030340625.1. Classification (NCBI taxonomy): domain Eukaryota; kingdom Metazoa; phylum Chordata; class Actinopteri; order Gadiformes; family Merlucciidae; genus Merluccius; species Merluccius polli. The sequence continues at coordinate 6,853 of JAOPHQ010002296.1, forward strand.
AGAGATGGAGAAAGGAAAGACGGACGGACCGTGAGAGGGAGAGAAAAAGAAAACATTTAGTGGCAAAGATAAGCATACAGTGGATGAGAGATGGTGAGAAAGAGATGGAGAAAGGGAAGATGGAGAGAGCGAGAGAGAGAGAGAGAGAGAGAGAGAGAAAGAGCTGGCGAGAGACAGACAGACAGAACGGTCCAACGTGTCCTTTTTTGTCAAACATTTGTCAGGGCTTAGAAAAATAAAGCCGTGCTGAGTTCTGAAGTGTCTACAATCACGGGTGGCTTGACCAGTGAATTTAATATACTTTCCGTTCACTTGTGTGAATGATGTGGAATGCGGCGCGTTGCCCAGGGAGTTGAGGTTGGACGCTCTGTTAGCTTTAATGGGAGCAGAGGATCCCTGAGTGAAGTTGACACAGCATAATGAACCGAGGCGCGGTGCCACGGAGCAAATCTGCATTTAACGGGTGGAAATGGAATTAGAAGTGCACTAATAACGACTAGCATCTGTGTGCTGAAGCACGTGTGTGTGTGTGTGTGTGTGTGTGTGTGTGTGTGTGCGTGTGTGTGGGTGTGTGCGTATGCATTGGGTGGCATTTGACTGCATATAGAAGAAGTCTGTTGAAATGTAGTCTGACTCACCGGGTGTAGGTTGTTAGTATAAGCCTGCCATTGGGCACTATTTTAGTCGGCATCCTCCTTCTCTTCTGCCGGGGGGGGGGGGGGGGGGGGGGGGGGGGGGGGGGGGGGGGGGGGACACACACACACACACATTTTTTGGGGAAAAATGTCCATCTTTTGTAATTTCGAGGGTTTGGACATTGCTAACGTTGAGTTGCTGGCTGTTTGAATGGGTTTGTATGACACCAGGGATGAGAGGGGAGGGGGAGTTAGAAGGGGGACTGGGGGCTTGAGCGGGCGCTGTTTCCGCATGGTCCTATTGCTTGCAGTTTCTCCTGTTCTCCTTATTTTTGATATAACGTTAGTTTTTCGAACTGTAAGAAGTTGGGGGGGGTCCAATACTGCCTTCTGAGGGGGGGGGGGGGGGGGGGGGGGGGGGTCATCTACACGCTAAAAAATGGCAAATCACATTGTCACTATACGTCTTTTACTGGGCTTAGCGCTGCCCAAGATGATTGTGATTGCTTCAAAGAAATACAAACGAGAGAGAGCATTTGTATCCCCGAGAGCAGAATGATATTGGAGACATTTTCTCCAGCGCTGGCATAGCGCTAAAACAAAGCGTGGAGTTGAAATGTGAAAAGTTAAAAGCTTGACAAGAGCAGAGGTGGGTTTAATGGGCGGTGAATAGCTTTGCTGAGGAGCTTCACAGTTTAATTTGCCTGAATAATTAAACATGATGGGCTGAAGGCAATAAGAGACTATGTACACAAGTGGTTCTTGGGCTGCAGGATGTGCTAATTAATGTCGGCATTTTACAAAGCGGATCATAAGTAAACAGCAGCAGTGAATGTCTCCCTGTCTTCAAACAAGATCTGAAGACCCACCTCTTCCGAGAACATAGCATCAACCGACTTCAATCTATCAACTATCACTTCAATAAAACATCATATCCAGTTTGGATTTTTCGTTGAAAAAAAAGGTTTTTTTCGTTGAAAACTTGCTTTGGCAGCACTTTTGTAGGAATGCCAATTTTGATTCTATCACTTGACAATTGCTTTGGATAAAAGCATCTGCTACATGACTAAATGTAAAATGTTTGGTGAAGGACAGCGGGGCTTGTGAGAGTGTAAATGGTCGGCATCGAACCTGCGAGGTGTCATGGTTGAAGATGATGGAGCTGAGGTCTCCGCAGTTGTAGTGGGTGATGAGGTCCTCGGTGGTGTAGGAGCCCTGCAGACTGCCTGCACGCACGCTCTCGTGCTGCAGCAGAGTCTGGTTCAGGGCAAACAGGACCTGTGTGGAGAGGAAAGCTCAATGACCATTTGCAGACAAAGACAAACAAAGTAGAGTTTCCACTACTGGCGCTCCGAATCGTCCCTGGAAGGAGGGATCCCTCGTCTGTGTTGCTTCTCAAAGTTTCTTCCCTTTGGATTTGGAAATGTTTTCTTTGCCCTCTAAGTTAGGGTGTTAGGGGGTGTCGATTACAACAATGATTAAGGGCTACAAAAAAATAGACTTGACTATTAACTTGACTATATATATATATATACAAGTTAATAGTCAAGTCTATTTTTTTGTACCACTATATAGTTGGTTCTAGTAACCTATCTAACAACCTGCTAGTATTGTTTGAATACTGAAAGAGCCGAAACTGAACATTTGTTTGTGATGCATTTCTGCTTAAGTTTGGCAACAAAATATGATGTCTGCTCCCTCCTTGTAAGAAGGAGGACATTAAAACAAAGCCAGTACATGCACATAGCTGATGAATTGCATATTTCCAAAAGGTGGCCTTGCATCTTATTGTAGGCTGGAGTAGGATTTGGAAACAGTCTTATAAAGCCTTGACTTGGAGCTATTGGGACATCTGCGTGCAAGAGGGAAACATTTCGCGACGATGGTCAGTGTTCGTTTGCGTTAGAATTGCGACAGCATTATAAATGATCTGCACACGATTGTGCTGAGGCTCGGAGAAATACAGTGTTTTGCAATGTTGTGATTTCTTTCAGGATATTTTCATACACTTTCCATATAGGCTGACTACAGGTAAAGACAGACCACAAAACCGCTGGCGAGACTCCAGTCATTCTACTGAGGGAGGCACAGGAAAAGCCGAAAGAAGGAAAAAAGGCAATCCGAGAGTTACACAGAGCGAGAGAAAAAGGGAAAGTGCCCACTTTTTGAAAAAAACTAAAAACTACTCTCTCTCTCACTCTCGGACTCTCTTTCAATGGGGCTCTGCCGCCCGCAATTTACAGCGGCCATTAAAATCAAAAGTAAACCTCTTTAGAGAGGATTTATTGTGTGCAGCCGCCAGCCAGACCAATGACTCCGCAGCTGTTCCAGTCACCAGGAGTTAAGCCTCCTTAGCTCCCACCCCCATACGGTCCCACGCCCACCGCTGACCGGCCTGGCAGCCTCCGCCGCACGGCTGTCAATCACTCCTAAGCCTTCTGACAGGACCCAGAGGTGAGCGGGGAGGAGTGCAAGGTATCATTTACCTCTCGACCTGCCCCGGGAGGAAGTGCAAGCGTGATTGGTTTCGCGCGGCTTTTCCGTCCGTTGTCCCCGGCGACCGACGCGCACGCACTCGACACACACAGACACAGACATCGTCGCGCGTCCTCCCTCCACGTCGACGACTGAATCGCGATTCAGGGTTGCGTATCGGCGGGCGGACGCGATGAGATGCTGCGGCGATCATGACTCACATGCTAGGTAGGGGTAACCTGACTATAGTCGGGGTAAACACATTGATGGAGAGCGCCAGGTATTGTATGTAGCATTGATTTACGTCGTGGCTTAAGGCCCGTACAGCTGCACAACTGACGAAGCGATAAAAAAGAAAAGAAAAGGATCTGGGTCGTAATTCACTCAATTAGGGGGATGTTTTTGTAATCATAAATAGCCGGCGTAGTGCGGGGTGAATTCTTCAACTATAGGTAACCTGAAGGCCAATCAAAACACAGTTCTGAGCTCATGTCTCTATCCTTGTCCCCCGCTCCCCCTCTCTCCTTCGCTTGATCTCCTACCCTCTACCTCCTCACTCTCTCTATCCAAATGAGTGTCCCTCTCTCTCTCACGCTCTCTCTCTCTCTCTCTCTCTCTCTCTCTCTCTTTCGCTCTCTTTCTGTGTTGGCCTCTGAGGTCATTGTGTTCTCTATCCAGTGTTTTGGGTGGAGACTCAACACTGGGCTTTCATCTTAATGCGAGAAGACAACTGGTGATACGACAGCATGGGTGCCTCTTTAATCGTTCCTCCCTCTCTCTCTCTCTCTCTCTCTCTTCCCTATCATCTGCATGCCAGCGACAAACCCTCACCCTCACTCTCCCCCTTTGCTCCAGCTCGAAGCACGCAGTCCAGCTCTTGTTTATTCCCTTCGACGTGTTTCTCAGTGTACAGAGTGTAGGTCCCCCCCCCCCGCTCTCAGCGCCGTGCTGTCGTCCTGCCAGAGGAGCATAATCCCTAAATGGTGGGGCCCTTGATCTAACCTGCAAGTGGTTCAGGGGCCCCCCACCACCGCCGCCACCACCACCCCTGAAAAAAATATGCCTTTCATTTTTTTTTTATTCCTCCTTTTATTCCCTTACCTCGCCGACTGCCAGGCCTCCCAGATTCAACCCCCCCCCCCCCCCCCCCCCCCCCCCCCCCCCCCCCCCCCCCCCCCCCCCCCCCCCCCCCCCCCTCCATCCGCCCATCCACACACACACACACACACACACAAACTAACGACAGTTTAACTCATTTTAAGATTCTATTTCCATCTCGCGTGAGACGCTCATATTTTCTCTATTCATGCCCCCCCCCCTCAACCAGACACCGGGTCATTGCGCTAGTATGCTAACTAGCGGCGGCTGCTACGTTGACTATTGCTGGGCACCGCAGATGCTGCAGATGTCAGGTATAGGTGGCAACATAGCGCGTGTTTACCACCCTCCAGAACCATAAACCACAGGGCTCAGTGCCACAGCGGCCCCCAGGGGGAGTGAGGGAGGGCTGACAGACACCTGCCTGGCCTCCCTTCCCTAGTATGCCCAGCGAGTACCAGCTGAACCTCCATAAAGGATAGCAGTAAAAGAGTGAAAGTCCCGCTAGATACAAAAAAAAAAGCGGAGCAAGAAGAGTTGGAAACGGTGCCGTGTGGGAGTGGACTGTGAAAGAGTTTGAAAAAAGTGAATGTTTAGCAAAAAGGGGAGACAGTTGGGAGGTTGTTATTTAAATATTGCCTGTCTCCCGGGAGGAAAGGCAGCACATCTCTGAGCGGCAGCCATGGCGCCGGAGTGTGTGCCGAGCTGAATGAGAGAAAATGTCAATCTGGTCAAAAGAGAGAGAGGGAGAGTGGGAAAAATGTAAACACTGTGTGTGTGTGTGTGTGTGTGTGTGTGTGTGTGTGTGTGTGTGTGTGTGTGTGTGTGTGTGTGTGCGCGCGTCAGTGTGTGTGTGTTTGTGTGTGTGTGTGTATGTGTGTCTGTGTGTGTGTGTGTGCTCATGTCAGTATGTGTGTGTATGTGTGTGTCTGTGCGTCAGTATGTGTGTGTGTTTGTGTGTGTGTGTGTGTGTGTGCGCCTTAGCCAGTATGCATCTTGTGTTACTGTCAGAGTGGGTGTTCCCGCATTGAAACGTTTCAGTCAAAACTGCAAGACACGCTCCTTCATAGCACAGGCTCTTCACAATAACCAGCACTGACTAATATAACCTCATGATGATTTATTGCCGTAAAGGTCTCTCTCTCTCGCTCTCTCTCATTCTCTCTCGCTCGCTCGCTCTCTTGCCCTACACATCTCTCTCTCTCTCTCTCTCTCTCTCTCTCTCTCTCTCTCACTCGTTCTTTCTCTCTCTCTCTCTCTCTCTCTCTCTCTCTCTCTCAGTCTCTCTCACTCGTTCTCTCTATCTCTCTCCCCCTCGCCCGCTCGTTTAATAGGTGCGTGAGAAGCCCCCTGCTATAATTAAAAAAAGATTTTCATGAGAACAAAGCCAGCGAAAGGAAAAGAGTTCAGCACATGGATGGATAGCTGGAAACCTCCAGTGTTTCCCCGGGTGAAGCACTCCAAACATTCATTAGCAAGCATTGGGAAGGAGCACAACACGTCGGAGGTGGAGAGAGGAGTCGAGCGGAGAAAGGAGCCATGGGGAGGAGAGGAGTGGTGAGGAGCAGAGGAGAGAGAGGAGATGAGCAGAGGGGATAGAGATGTGCAGAGAGAGGAGGAGTGGAGGTGGAGGAGTAGCGCGGAGAGGAGAGAGGAGTAGGGTGGAGGAGAAAGGAGAGACGAGAGGGGAGAGGAGTGAGTGGAGATACGTAGGAGCAGAGGAGAGAGTTCAGCAGAGAGGAGAAGAGTGGGGAGAGGGGAGCAGAGGGGAGATGAGTGGAGGTGGAGGAGAAGGGCGGAGAGGAGAGAAGAGTAGGGTGGAGGAGAAAGGAGAGAAGCGAGGGGAGAGGAAAAGAGAGGAGAGGAGTAGAGAGGCGATAGGAGAAGAGAGGAGAGGAGCAGAGAGCAGAAAGGGGCACAGAGGGGAAAGGATCACAGAGGAGAGGGGAGAAGAGAAGAGAGTGAGAAGGAGTGGAGGGGAGAGAAGCAGAAAGGAGAGAAGGAAAGGGGAGAGGAGCGGGTTGGTTGTAGCAACAGGGGAAAAAAACGAAGAAATCAGATGAGGGATCTTAAAATATGCCACAAAACCGTCACCTATCAACACATGTACAGTACATCTTCTGTGTGTGTGGGTGTGGGGGGGGGTAGCAGCAATTAACCTTGAAGTGAGTTAAACCATGGCTGTTTTAACATCAGTGTTAGCCGGTTTTCCGTCCGAAGATTTTACCACTGCTGGAACGAATAATGAGTAGGTGCTGATGACAGGGTGTTGGAATGGAGAGAGAGAGGGAGAGAGAGAGAGAGAGAGAGAGAGAGAGAGAGAGAGAGAGAGAGAGAAATAGAGAGCGAGACCTCATATCAACTACCTCACTCTTGCGTTCATGCGACCAGACTCCGAAAAGGAGAATGTGAGTGTGATGGATGCAGACGGGTGTCTTCCCCTTTGGTTTCAGGCCGCCACATTTCAGCGGGAAGTGGTCTGTTGCTTCTTTATGAATGGCAACGAAAAATACACAGCAACAAAATAAATCAAACATTACATTACAAATGATTTTCTCTCTGTGTTTGTACTATTGTCTCTTTCTCTCTTATCTTCTGTATTTATCCTCAATTTTTTGTACATATCCTATCCCCACAACACACTTCTACAGCTACAGAACCAGCGGTTTGAACCCAGTGGGATGCCTTGATGAAAACAGACAGACGGAGGAGAACAAAGAACAAAGGAAGGAAAGTCTGATAGCATGAGGAGAAGGGAGAAAGGAGAGAGAGAGAGAGAGAGAGAGAGAGAGAAAGAAGAAAACTGTGAGCGAAGGGTAAAACAAATAAAGGCTTGTTATGTGAGGGTACTAGCATGTGCTGGACAGATGGAGGTGCTTCTTCTCCAGCTTGCCCAGGGAACGATTGGGGCCCTCTCAGGTTCACCAGGGGCATCGTTCCTGGTCTGGACCGGTCTAGTCTGTCTGGTTGTGGCTTGGTCTTGTTAGCTATCTTGGTCTTATTAGCTATCTTGGTCTTCTTAGCTATCTTGATCGTGTTAGCTGTTGCCAGGCAGAGCTACAGGTTGTTCACAGATTTGAAAAGGTGCAACTTTGCATGTGCATAGCTCTTCCTCAACTGAATTCAACTCAACTCCAAGCCTCTGCACACAAATGCTGAACTTGCGTTTCCGAACGCCGAAAGGATTATTGACACCTGAACATCTCTCGCTGTCCTCGGTTATCTCCCTTTCCTGCTGACAGGGGCCTCTCTCTCTCTCTCTCTCTCTCTCCTCCACCTCTCTCCTCTTTTCGCCGTCCCTTCTTTATCTGTGGTCATTTAATCTGCGGCGGAAAAAGAAAACATTCCAGCGCAGCTCGATGGGGGTGTCCTCACCCGACTCCCCCCCTGTTGGACGGTTGGGTTGGGTTTCACCACCAGGGGAAAGAGAATATTGACACCCCTGACCCCGGGACATGCACCGCTGGGTTCCTCCGGGTGGAGCCGGCCTCTCCTATGGGCAAACCAGGGCACTGGTCTTCTCAGCACCCTGGGGTGAGCGCAGGGGGGGGGGGGGGGGGGGGGGGGGAGCGCTTGAAATAACATCCTGGGCTTCCTGAAAGAGGACAACTGAGATATCATCTCTATTTCCTGTGGAGCAACGCCCCCCACCCCCCCGCCCCCCGCCAACCCCCTCGGAAAATGGAGATGAAGGACACTAAGACGTGTGTGTGTGTGTGTGTGCTCCTCCTCGGGTTGAATCCGCCGTTGTCTCGTGGGTCACAAACCACTCTGCTTGAGGAACACCTTGAATACATTACCCTGGGGGTGAGCTATGGTGGTACCACATCAAAGATGTCTGGACAGTTGCACCCCACAGCTACATGTTCCCCTCCCCTACAGCTTTATCGACACATGCGTCGGGGATCTGGTGAGAGTTTCTTCTTCCTCTCCTCTTCCTTTTCTTCCTTCTCAATCCTCTTCCTTGTCCTCGTTTTCCTCCTCTTCATCTGCTTCCCACTTGCCAAAGCCTCTTCCAGGGAGCCCTTTAACTGGTCAGAGGCAATAAAGGCCGCATCCAAACATAAAAGCCCGCAAATGTAATCACCGAACACCGTCGGGGCGCTGCCAAGATATTTTTACAAGGCCCTCTGCACTTTTAAGTGTCGAACATTGCTTATTAGAAAGTAAGCAACACTTTCAGATTCACCTCCCTTTCCAGAGTCAGATCTCTGTTAATACCCGCTGTAAATGCATACACACACGCACACACGCAGAAAATAATAAGGGGTAAACAGAGTTACTATGGTAAAAAAGACTTCGCAGACACTTCGCAGACATCCTTTCCACATCTCTGGTCAGCGAGTGGTGGTGGTGGCGGCTTTTGGTCTTTTGTTTCACCCCAACCACTTCATCTCCCTCCCCACAGTCTCCATCCTCTCTCTCATCACTCCCCTCCGTCTCACCGGGTCTCTGGTCTTTCTCCCCCTGCCTGGCCTGTCTTCCGTCTCAGGGGCCAGGAAATCCTAGGGATTACCTCTGGGACAATCCTCCCAGCGGGATCCTGCTGCCTCCTCCCAGCGTCTGCCGAAAAGCCAGCCCCCCCATTCTATCCCCCTCTTCACTTCCACCTGCGTGCTCTCTCTCTCCCCTCTCTCTCTCTCTCTCTCTCTCTCTCTCTCTCACTGTCTCTGTCTCTCTCTCTCTCTCGCTGTCTCGTTCTCGCACTCATATGGGCTTCCCTAAACTCCCCAACAAGACCACCACTACCACCAGACACCCCCCCCCCCCCCCCCCCCCCCCCCCTCATGCGGGCAGGTCATTCTCATCACCGCTGTGTTTCTCTTTAACCCCTCACTCCCCCACCACCACCACCACCACCCCAGGATCTCTCCCTTTCCTGGCCCACTAAAGCTAAGCCCAGTCCCCCCGCCATAATCTTTCTTTAACCCCCGCCACCACCACCACCACTACCACCAGCAGCCTTTGACTCCTAGCCTTAATAAGAGCCTGCAGGAGGGAGGGATCGACCTAACTCTCCCCAACACTTGTCCACAAACACACCCCGCTGTTTGACTTGGCAGCTCTGACGGCTGAGTGCCAGTCATCCAGGCTTTCCTGCCTCCTGCAGAAAAAAAAAGGCAGAGAACATAATAATAAAGTAGCGTTTGATCCTGGTGGTGCAGCTGGTCCCTCACCTCGAATGCCGTTGTACACGGGGCAGAGAGAGAGAGAGAGAGAGAGTGCAAGTGAGAGCAGGAGCATGGAGGCGGATATCAACTGAAAAGACCAGTGGAAAATGGACAATTATAGGAGTAAATAGTTGTAATTTATGTTTTTCTCTAATCCTCCAGGCCTGTGGTTGGGGAGTTACAGAATGAGCCAAAATGTTGTGCAATAATGGTCGGTACCAGGCAGGTAAACAGTGCTGAGTTCAGTGAAACTGGTAAAGAGAAAGAAGCAAGGAGAGCGCTATAGCGGAGTCAGGGTCTTTATCAGGTAGTGGGTTTATATAATGAAGCGCTTCCTAACCTTGGGTTCGCCTGATTCGCCTGACTTATAAGCTAGAGATATTTGACGATAAATTGTTTTATTGTTAAAACAAAATGTAAAATGTTTGAAAGGTCTCATAAAGTTCACATAGAGAGTCCCTCATGATTCATAGCCATGAGCAAACTACAATACTACTACAAGACACTGCGGTGCAACACACACATACATTCACTGGGACATCGATATTAGGGGCAGATGTTGCTTGGGTTAAAACGATGTGCGTGGAAGCAGATTTAACAATTTACAGTAAGAAGTTGGGGTCGCAAACATTTTCTGATCTAAAAATCGGGGGAAAAGGGGCCAAAAAAGGGTTGGGAATCACTGATATATATATATATATATATATATATATATATATATATATATATATATATATATATGTATGCTTTTTAAACAGTTCAACCTTGTAACATTTGTAGATTCAAAACACATCAAGGATGGTATCGTCTGTCTGGCATCATGCTGTGCTGCTTAGCCACATCAATACTCCACTGCTAACATCTTACTGTAATACCACTTATTCCACAGACACCTCTCTTTCCCAAGGTCTGGACCCACTGAACACTGTTAAATTTATAGGGCCCTCTAGCATGATGTATGGCACTACACAAACCAGATGAGTCGGGGCTGTCCTTGTTATTGGGGGAAAAAAGAAGAGAGAGAGCGACAGAGAGAGAGAGAGAGAGAGAGCAAGAAATAGAAAGTCGTTTCCCCATTCGTAGCCCAAGAGGCTAACATTCCTTCTGTCACAGTCTGTTGTGGTTGGGCTAATGGGTCGAGATAGAATCACTTGCTAAAAAGCGCCTTGCATGATCCACATCCAACGGTCTACTGAGAACACCAGCGGTACAAAATGTCCTGCATTAGGAGGAAATCAAACGAGTAAATACACATTAAAGGGTCATTAACTGATTTAAGTTTTCTTCTCCTGGAAGGAGGTCAGTGGATACTGGATTTTGCCTGTGTGTGTGTGTGTGTGTGTGTGTGTGTGTGTGTGTGTGTGCATGCGTGCGCGTGTGTGTGTGTGTGTGTGAAGATAGATTGATTCATAGATAGACAGTAATATATATATATATATATATATATATATATATATATATATATATATATATATATATATATATTAGATAGATAGATAGATAGATAGATAGATAGATAGATAGATAGATAGTAATTAAATAGTGATCGATGGAAAGGGCTACAGTACTACAATTTGAAGACACAGAGAGAGAAGGGTTGGGTTGGGGGGTGGGCAGATGGTTATGTTTATCCAGGGGGTTTGAAGAGGAGGAAAACGGGAGCTGATGGACAGTACTGTCGGTAAACATGAACCCCCCCCCCCGCCAGTGCTCAGGTCCTTCTCCTCTTCCTGAGTCTATCCCAAAAAGGTCTGGATCTGAAACAGCTGGATCAGCTACACCCCCCCCCCACTCATCTCTCTCCCTCTTTCTCTTTCTCTTTCTCTCTCTCTCTCTCTCTCTCTCTCTCTCTCTCTCTCTCTCTCTCTCTCTCTCTCTCTCTCTTTCTGTTCCTCCAATTCCTCCATCACATCAGACATCAATCTCTAGTCTCTGTGGTTGTAACTGGGTTTTTTTGTTGCTGTTTTTTTTTTAACCAAAGAGTGACCTCAAGCTTTCATCTGCCCTCACACTTCAATGTCTCTCATCCACTCGTCCGAATATCTCAATATCGCAATATGTCTGTCTGTCTCTTCCCCTCTCGCGTCCCTCTCTTTCTCTCTCTCTGCACCAGCTCAATACAAACCTTAATTTTCAGAATTTTTTTTTTTTTTTAGAACATGGTCATGCAGCACTTACATTTTTGACCGTCTCCACACATTTTATTGTTTTGATTCTGTCTGTCACTTTGGATACAAATGTGGGCTAAATAACTAAATAGAAATGTATGACATGTATTTAGTATTTCAAGTATTACTGTAGTGTTAAATTAAAAGTCAGTATTTAAGTGGCGTATGGGGGTGTTTTTTTGTGCATGTGCACTTCGTCTTTATGTGTGTGTGTGTGTATGTGCGTGTATGTGTGCACACATGCATATTGCGACGCATGTTCCACCAGATGCATGTTCCACCACCCATGTCCTTCTGTACTCCCCACACCTCTGGGGAGGACACATGTCCATCAACCACTTCATTGCACTCTACTCTTAATTTGTACCTACAATAGATAAATCGATCTCTACCTCTATCTCTTCCTTTCCCGTTCTCCCCTCTGATTCACTTTTATCCCCCCCCCCCCCCCCCCCTCCCATAACATCATCCACAGATGTGCTCTCTCGCTCGCTCACCACCTCCCTCTCTTTTCCTCTCTCCTATCCTCCCTCTCTCTCTCTCGCTCTAGTTCTCCATCCATCCTGTTATCTGTGGAGGACTTCCCCCTTTAGCTGTGGCTCAGCCCGCCGCTACGCTAACGCTAACGCTAACGCGGCGTAATCCCGGACAAACACACGCATTTCACGGCAAATCAGCGGGAGAAATGTCCGATTTCATGCGGCGCAGTCCGGCGGGAGAGTTTGAGCGTGTGAGGCAGCCGAGAGAGAGAGAGAGAGAGAGAGAGAGAGAAAGAGAGTGTGTATGTGTGTGTGTGTGTGTGTGTGTGTGTTAGAGATGGATGGAGGACATGGAGGAACGGTGGAGAGCTTCTAAATGAGGGCTATACCGTGGTAATCACACTCTGCCTGAGTCACACTACCTTGTCATCCCTAATGCGTCCAATTATGTTGAAACGCTTCTGTCAGCACATTTGTGGTGAGAGAGGGTGATAGAGAGGGAGAGAGAGAGAGAGAGAGAGAGAGAGAGAGAGAGCGAGAGAGAGCGAGAGAGAGAGAAATCATTTTGCCAATGAGAACAAGCTGTCTGAAAGCGAGGGCAGAGTACAAACTTAGACACACACACACACGCTCACACACACACACACACACACACACACACACACACACACACACACACACACACACACACACACACACACACACACACACAGGGAAACACACAGACAGGTCTTGGCCACTGAAGCCCAAAAAGGTTAGCCCTACAGTACTTAAAACAGTTGGCGTTCCTAAAATACACTTAAAGGACAATTCCCTTTTAATGGTGGAACATACTTGTATTCTGTCTCTCGTCTTTGCTTACCTAGAAGGAAAGAAGGGGCTACCTGCTATCTTTAGCTTAGACAACCCTTACACACACACACACACACACACACACATGTACACACACACACACACACAAACCCAAACGGGGGCATTCACAGACTATAATAGGCGTCCAAAGTACTTCTTTGTGTGGGTCGGAACCATTCATGGAAACGTTGAGGTGTGCTGTGTTCAAGCAGCGCCCGGTGCATGTAGGGTGCCATGAAAACACTCATAAAGTAAACATCCTCTCATTGTTCTAATGAAGCCTAGGATTCCCCCGGCCGGTGGTGATGGTGATGGTGGTGGCGGTAGTGGTGGCAGTGATGGTGATGGTGGTGATAGGGACGGTGGTGGTGGAGGTGGTGGTTTTTCAGAAGCTGCTTTAAATTACTGTGTTATGGGAAGTGCTGGCCCCAGTGACTCAGCCCTCCACTCCGGCAAGTATAGAAGCCGAGACCTGGCTCGGCTTCCCTGAATGAAAAACGGGAATTAATCACGTTTTTTTACGAGCACATCGTGAACGAGTCCGTCTGGGTCGGCTATGTATGGAAACGGGTTCGGCGGTAGGGGGGGAAGATGAAGAGTATAGGAAAGCAGTTAGCGAAATATTTGTTTTTTAAAAGCATGTGTGTGCGCATGTGCTTTGTGTTTATCCGTATGTTTGTGTTTGAGTTTGTGCTTATGTGTGTGTGTGTGTGTGTGTGTGTGTGTGAGATGACACGTGGGATTGTCTTCAAGATTTGTGTGTGTGTTTGTGTGTGTGTGTGTGTGTGTGTGTGTGTGTGTGTGTGTGTGTGTGTGTGAGATGACACGTGGGATTGTCTTTAAGGTTTGTGTGTGTGTGTGTGTGTGGGCACATTTATGCTAATGATAAATAAATACAGCACACATACCTGCCATACAGAGACAGAAAGTGTTGCAGAATGCCAGAGACAGACATTCAGACAGACAGACAGACGGACAGACAGAGAATATGAGGGGAAACACAGCCTCTTTCTGCTGTTCGCGGTTTGCAGATGAAAGACGGTGTGTGACGGAGGACTTCACGCTGGCTTCAGATTAGAGGGTTTTCTGTTTAGTCAGCCGTGACTTGGCACATTGCATCTGAGACAGCATTTTAATACCCTTGTATGTCTCATTATTTCATAAATATGCACTTTGGGCACTGGGCTCCATGTTCACTTGAGTCTGCTCCAAGGCTTCGAGAAGAGGGGTTTTTCATAATATCCCCTGGTTAATTTATGAGTCATTTTCATTCAATCTTGTACGTATGATTATGTACTTGAGGGATCATTTGTGTGTGTGTGCATGTGTGTGTGTGTTTGTGCGCATGTGTGTGTGTATGTGTGTATGTGCCTGCGTGTGTGTGTGTGTGTGTGTGTGTGTTTATGTGTGTATGTGCCTGTGTGTGTGTGTGTGTGTGTATGTGTGTGTATGTGCCTGTGTGTGTGTGTGTGTGTGTGTGTGTGTGTGTGTGTGTTTAAAGCGTAATGTTTTAGCTCATGCCGGTACGCCTGTTTGTTTGTCTGGTTGCTTAGGGCACATGTGTGCAAGTGTTTGTATGTGTGTGGGCATCTGACCCACTAATGCATGCGCTAGCGGGTGCCAGCGTAGCGTTAACGGGTCCATATGGCATGTGTGTGTGTGTGTGTGTGTGTGTGTGTGTGTGTGTGTGTCTGTGTACATTGCACTCCACAGCGGCTAATGTGATAATGTCAGCTCGGGCGGCGGGCTGGGAGTTGAATTTCGCTGCGTTGAGCACGCACATGAATATATATCTTTGCAGTTCTGCGTGCTGCCTGCGCCCATTTAATTTAACCCTGTCACATTCTTGGCTCGTCCTTTATCAGCACGCTGTGTTATTGTTAGCGGCGTAGCGTAATGTTATGTCTATGAGCCTGACCCTGACGCTCCTCACCATGCCTTATCTGCACGCCTCACAAGAGTCTCCACACGGCTCTGCCAAACATTGCCACCCTGTGTGATGTGGGCACAGAAATGCATATGTTACACATAGACACACACACATAGACACACACACATGCGCGCGCGCCATACCATATGCACACATTCAAAATAAATACAGCAACATCAGACACACACACACACACAATCTATCAGTCATCATGACTTCGGTTCTTCTTTAATTCTTTCTTTTTTCCTTGATTCCTTTTTTCTTTATTTTTTTTCTTTCTGAAACCTTCATTCTCTTTCATTCTTTCATTTGTTCGTTTGTTCTTTCTTTCTTTCTTTCTTTCTTTGTCAATTGTTCATTCATTCTTTCTCTATTTCTTTCATTCTTTCATTCATTCATTCATTTGTTCGTTCGTTCTTTCTTTCTTTCGTTCTTTCTTTGTCAATTGTTCATTCATTCTTTCTCTATTTCTTTCATTCTTTCATTCATTCATTCGTTTGTTCGTTCTTTCTTTCTCTCTTTCTTTTTCTTTCTTTCTTTCTTTCTTACTGTCTTTCTATCTTTCTGTATGTAGTTCTTTATGTTTGTCTTTATGTCTTTCTTTCTTTCCCGCCCTCCCACACTTAGACTCTGTGTCTCGGTGGCACACACCGAGACCATCCATCCAGTGAACCTCCCAGAACCCAGAGCTCATGTCCTCGTCCAGAAAAGTGCTTGGTATGAAGAAATCCAATATGATTAAGACTATGATTGCTGCCTCTAATAGTTTTAGCACTCATACCCTCTATTTAGGAAAACATTGGGTTTGGACCACAGCTCCACGCAGACTCTTGACAGAGG
>JAOPHQ010002296.1:25000-30000 GCA_030340625.1 Merluccius polli
TTATCACAGCTGTCACAGTCCGTGTTGATAAAGCTGAAGTGAAATACAGGGGCTTTGTAGAGGCTGGGGCTCAAGGAAGAATGGAGGAACAGTGGAGAATGCTGGAGTACGTGCCCACAATCACCACAATCATTACAGTCCGAATAGCACAAGGAAATAACACACAATAAAATGTGAGCTGGCTCAACACCCACCCACGATAGTCTCTGACTGACACACACACACACACACACAAAAACACACACATATTTGCACAGATCAGCTTCACAATTTTTGCGCTGACGGGATCTTTTCTTTAGGAACACCAAGCAAAAACCTGAGGTAAAGTACGATAAATGCACAGTTTTTTTTCTCCCTCTCCCTCAACAACTCTTGCATCCATCTCGGTTCCTATCAGTGTTTGTATCAGTGTTTGTGTCCTCTTGATTTCCTCAGCTGCCCTGGTTGGCCTTCCCTCCACCCTAACTCCCCATTGGTTAATTAAAGGCCAGAGCTGTGGCCATGGCGACCGTCCAGGAAGGTGGGTGAGTAAACAGGGAGTCAAAGAGCAACTCTCTTTCTTTCTCTCTCTTAAAGACTCTCTCTCTTACGAGTGTCGGGGAGCCATATTTGTTAGAAAGTGCAAAGATCCCTCGGTGTCAAGTGTTTACTGGGAGTCTGTAGGTGAGAGGAGAGGAGAGGTGAGGAGAGGAGACGAGACGAGATGAGACGAGAGGCGAGGAGAAAGGTGGAGAGGAGAGGAGATGAAAGGAGATGAGAGGAGAGAGGAGAGGGGCGGAGATGAAAGATGAATAGAGGGCAGATAAACAGAAGGAAGGGAGGAGTAGATACATGATCAAATGGTAAGATAGGAGTAAAGTTGAGGAGAGGTAGTTGAGGAGAAGTGAAAGGAGATAAATATCATCATGCATAAGCAGAGGATAAGTGAAGGCAGGAAACGAGAACGCTGAAAGGAAAGAGTGGAGTGGAGAGTGGAAAAGACGTTTTGCTCAATAGATAAGGTCTGGTTCGTTCTGCCACTGGAATGATGGATCGCGCCTCTCATTCCCGCAGATGACAAAATGGTGGGCAAGGTGTCTGCATATGTTATCAACACCTCCGTCGCCGTCGGGAGTCACAGATTCGATAACAAACTTTGCAACACAAATAGACACACGGGGCGTGCGCAAGCACACAGACTGACAGCGCAGACGCCTGGTGTAAGTGACACAGACACATGTTTATCATTGAGGGGATTCGACGGATCGCTTTCATCTGAGGATGGCCGGCTATTCCCTCACTCCCTCCCTGACCTCTCTCTCTCTCTCTCTCTCTCTCTCTGTAAGTCTTCCACCGATAATATCCTTTCCTCCCCCCTACTCTCTCTCTCTTCCTACATCGTTTCTCTCAAATACTTTCACTCACTCTGTCACCCTCACTCTCCCCTATCTCCTCCTCACCCCCAAACCCATCACCCACCACCTCCCCTCGACTCATCTGCTTCTCATCTTAGCCCGGAGAAAGCTGGTATATCTGTGGCCATGATAGCGGTGCAGTGTGTGTTTGTGTGTGTGTGTGTGTGTGTGTGTGTGTGTGTGTGTGTGTGTGTGTGTGTGTGTCGGAGGTGGATGCTTAACCTTTAGTTGTTCATCCACGCTCCTCTATACATTAATGTATTTGACACTGTAGGTCCGACTGTGTGTGTGTGTGTGTGTGTGTTTACAGGGCATGGGGGGTTGGGGGTGTGCATTCCTTCATGCGTGCGTGTGACAAAATAAGTAAGTTATTAAGCTTTCTGCTCGGGATGTTTGCCTTCTCAAAATAAATGCACACAGATATTTGGCACGCTCTGACACCCAACCCCAGGACCCCAACACTTTAAACGCAGACATACTGAATCGCACACATAATTGCGGACACACACACACACACGCTCACAGTCACACACACACACACACACTCACACACACGCTAGGCGCTGTGATGAGCTGTCAGTCCCTGTTAAGCTTGGCGTTCTGGTTAGCAGGCGGTTTGGATCCCCTTTCAGAGAGAGGCTGAACTCAGGACCTTTCCCCCACAGCACTTCCAGGGCGACAGAAGCCAACAAAGTGAAGGGAACCAGGGAAGGAGGCTGTAGCGCCAGGGTAGGAGACGATGGCCAGGGTAGGAGACGAGCGGAAGGGAAGGAGACAATGGGGAAAGCAAGGAGATGAGGGGAAGGAAATGAGACACTTCCCGGGTGACAGGAGTCAATAGAGTAAAGGGAACCATGGAAGGAGAAGGAGGCTGTAGCGCCAGGGTAGGAGACGATGGCCAGGGTGAGAGACGAGCAGAACGGGAAGGAGACAAGGGGAAGGGAAGGAGACAAGGGGGAAAAAAGGAAACACTTCCAGGGTGAAGTGAGGAGGGGAAGGTAAGGAGACAATGGCTAAGGGAAGGAGACAAGGGGAAGGAGGCAATGGGCAAGGGATGAAGACAAGGAAAGGGAAGGAAAGGAGGCCAGGGGAAGGAAATGAGGAGAAGGAGTCAAGACAAGGGAAGGAGACAGAGAACACAGCCAAGAAGAAGAAAATATGTTTCTCATGACATCGAGAGCAAGACATTTAAGAAAGGCCTTTGTTTATGTTTTCAAAGCCCTCTTTAATGACGACACTCAAATGATTGCAACGATTGCATCTTTATCTAATCCTCTCTGAGATATCACGCTATAGTGTGCCGAATGTCAGCCAACAGTCAAAATATGATTCACCAAATTAAAATGTACTTGGGTGAATAAAGTTAAGTAAAATGGCAATGCCATTCCTTCCAAATGATTCCCACAGAGCCCACAGCTGATTAAAAGGATTTTATTTGTGTTTGTCTACGGGAGAAAGAGGAATCAAGTTGCTCTTGACAAGAGCCAGATCAGCAGGTTCTGGGTGGGCAGAATATACCCCATAATCACTAACCTCCAGATTCAGACATCTCTCAAAATGATTTCCTATGAAATACCTTCATGACCTGACGACTGCAGCCAATCCAAGACAACCACTTTACGCTCTTTTTCGTTTTAGACAAAGCAAGATAATTGCTAAGGGAGTCACTAATTATTCCACTTCAGGAGAATGTCCTGTGATTTCAGCCTACATGCCCAGAACAGATCTGGCCCAGACCAGGTGTTGCTCTTATAGGGTGTGCTTCATTTTTTTTCTTGTCCAGACATGGCATCCTTCCCAACAGGAGACCTCTGATTCCAGCACCCATCCCACAACTCGCCCCGGCGAAAGAAGATGGATGTGTTTCCTGGAGTGTAGACTTAAACCAGACTTCACACACCGCACTCGCCTCGGATAATTTTGGTTCCCCGATATCGAAAACCTCGCTGATGGTTTTAGACAAATTACCAGCCGTCCCAGACTGGCGGTGCGGTGCACAGTGTGAGGATGACCAGCCGAGCTCAGTGGTGCATTCCCATCCGCTAATGGGGCTCGGGGGAACCTTGTTTCCATCAGGCGGCCGCTTGACACCTCCATGCTCTGGCCCTGCTCCACTGGAGAATGAGGGGAAGAAAATTCATAGAAATATTTTTGTAGAAAATGCTTTGTTGGCCACTGCGTTCACACAAAGCGCATTACAATGTGTGTCTCACTTGAATCCACTCACCACACGTTCCCCTATATGGGCAACAGTGTCAACTATATAAGGGGGCAACCGGCTGATTGGGAGAAGTTAGTGGTTAGGTGTGTTGCTCAAAGGCACTTCAACCCTTTATACCGTACCTTTATATTAGGTACGGTATCTCAGGTGGTATGGGAACCTCACTGTCCAGCTGAAGTCCAATGAGGAGGCCGACATAGAGTCCAGCGATAATATGGAAAATGAACACATTTTCGATACAGAGGTCTTTTTCTCCACCATACTTCAACAGAAAACAACAAAAGATCATTTTTCCCGCGCTCGGTTTATTCGTATTGCACCATCTCCCTGCCAGTCGGGTTGTTTTTTTTCGTCTCATCATCTCCTCTGTCTCGCTGACTGTTGCTCCCACTCCTATTCTCTCTGCCCTCCGCATACTTCCAGTCCTCTCTGGCCCCACTGGTTTCCAGGGAGCCCTCCAGCTTTTGTTTGACTGCGGGACAGTTGTGTAAACAGTGGTGTTCCTGAGGTTTGATAGTGCTGTTTATGTGGTTCACATGACCTGACCGATCGCTGCCATGGATCCCTTGCACCCCTTGGAAAACTCCATAAACATGGGTTTCTGGCGCTCCATGTAACTCCCATCTTCATCTCCTTTCTCGCTCTTTTTTAGGTTTTTTGTTTTCACTCAAAGTGATACACTACACTTTTCTTCTTGGCTTGTGTACACTGTGCTTCATCATCCGCTGACCAAACATCACCAAACATTGTACAGACAGGAAAAAGATAGTGTTAGATAGTCGGAAAACGGAGATGTTTTCCTGTAACTGCCTTTTTTATATGTAGCATTAATCTTCGTTGCTTGTTAAAAGCCTTCCAGGATACAAGGCAAACAACAGCTACCATGCAGCCCATATCTCTCTTGTACCGACCGAATTCAAGATTACCAATCTACAAAATAATGACAAGACTGTCCTCTCTGTTATGGTCATTTACTGTATATGATCACTGGTTATATATAGTCTGTAGATGAAACAGAGGAGACCACCCATAGAGTGTATAACTCACACACACACATGCACACACGCACAGGCACACACAAATACACACACACACACACAGAGGTCCTGAGAAGAAGAAAAATTGAATAATAAATAGGTCAGAGTCCACCCGTGCCAACAGCACATCTGTACAACAGAGCATAACTGAAATGAGTCTCACTCTGTTCATCATAGTCTCCACTAAAATGAAAAAACCTGACCCTGTCTGTGATACATTTTACTTATTTACGGTAATATATAAACTGTAAAAAATATTAAAAGGTCAAATAAATGACATGGTATTCAGATACGACATAACTAGATTCAAAAATGGCCACCAAGAGATCATAAGCACAGTAAAAGAAC
>JAOPHQ010002296.1:35000-102500 GCA_030340625.1 Merluccius polli
CATGGGCACAGGGTAACACGCTCTCTCAGACGACAATCCGGCTCAGAGACAAGCCCTGGGAAGGAGAGCTGAAAAGGTGAACCAGGGGTCTGAATGCTGCAAATTCGCGAAATCCCCCAAGCACGTTACATGGCTGTGTTGGGCTAAAAAGGCATTTAATACACAGAGATTAACACCAGTAAAAAAAAACGAGGGAAGGAACTAAGAGGTGGGCACGGCGGGGTGAGGTGGGTTTAATCAAAGTGAAAGTCTTTGATGGTGGCCAGAGGGAACATTAACCCTGTGGCCAATTAAGGGTGCGAGATGTTTTGGGTTCAGGTTTCAATCCTCCTGACAACACCGCTGTGCTTCGTTAATCCTTTGACCTTGGCCTGGTATTTGAAAAGTAGCCCAACAAAGCATTGTGCTCACACACACAGACACCTACACATATCGCCTATGCGTGATGAACACACAAGCATAATAAACATACTGGGTTATCAGGCCATTCAGATCTTGACATTCTCCGTCAGCCTCAGGATCTGTCTATACCTGCATCCCCCGGCTCCAATGCCTGCCAGTGAGCTTCTTGTTCCCTTGCCTAGCCGATCACCTAGCCTTTATTTAATTCCCCATCTTTGGCACCTTCATCGGCACTCTCTCTCCATGTTAACGTTACGGGGTCACTGGCTGTCTCACAGCTAGCCCCGCTTAACGATGAGGAAAACGGGGTGCACAGATGTCACAACACATCACCCTATTTCACGAGTGGGGAGACAGCGGAGGAACGAAGGGATTTATGTGCGCTCTCGTAAAGTTTACGAGTTGGAGTCCATGTTTCAAGAACCCTCAACCCTTGGCTGTGTTCACATGGCAGTAGGACTGGGGACTTGGGGACTGCCGCTGGGCCCGGTCGTGAAACACACCCTGAGGGTTGGAACCAACCACCACGTCCATGCTGGGCCTTCCCAGTTCCACTTGGCTCCTCTTGTTGTTAAGTCAGTTGGAGCAAAGAGAAGCACTCTAGAAACCTCCCAAAAAGACCCTTGGGACTGTTGCACCAGCTATGCCTAAGTTTGTTAAGTCCCTAGGTTACTAAGTCCTTAGTAACCACTCGTTAGTTTTAAACTACTGGTTTACTAAATTCGGTTGCAATGTCTTAACTAGTAACAACTAAGTAATGCGTAAGTTGAACTTAAGCCGTTTTTTTGTTGCTTCAACATGACGACAACCAAGTTGTAACGAATCAACAACAAGCTACGATGTAAACAAGGAAGTGCTTGTCAAGACCGGAGAGGACATCGATTCGCATGGCACAGTCGGAATTGACTATTATAGCTGTTAAGAGCTGGAGTAGCTTTGTGTTAAAAAATAACACAAGTTAAAAAGTTAAACCGGCACAGTATCCTGTGTAGAAACCGGTTGCCGCTGCTGGGTTCTGCGAGTGCACACTATGCACCGCGGTCCACACAGTGGTGCACACAGTTACACCTGCTTAGGGGTAGGTGTAAATATTTATTAACTACTGAGTCCGACATAAAAACGAGTTTGTGTGGTGCAACCATTTTGATTTAGCAACGTCTAAACCCCGACTTAGTGAATACTTACGTTGTAACTAGACTACGTTTGAACTTGCGCAAAGCTGGTGCAAGCGGCTCCAGAACTTAAACGAAAGCACCGTTAGCAACCGTAGCAGAACAACTGCAGGTTTACAAGCCGGGGCACTAAAAAATCTCAAACTAAACCGGCTGCAGTTGGGGGGGGGGGGGGGGGGGGGGGGGGGAATTAAGTCATGCAGGAACTCAACACTCACAGGGCTCACCTGGTACGCATCTGCACCTCGGTTTGGGAGTGGTCCACATGATCAGATATAGAACAGACTGATGAGGTCACCGCGTGCCTGTTAGATGCTGTTTGGAAGGCCAGCAGCACTGTAAAAATACCACCATTAATCTATGTGCGGCAGGGTGGATAGAAACCATTAAAAACCCCGTTTCCATAATGGTCATATCATAGCATACTACATATGATGAGCAGACCGCAGGTTATGGAAGAGCAGATCTTTTGAGGTGAATTGTGTGCAAAATATGAGCCATATGTAAAGCATATGTAAAGCAGGGTAACGGCTGAGAAAGAACAGGAATAAACAGGAGGTCGGAGAAAGTTGAACTCTGCAGTACAAAAGAAATTGTTGTCTTTCTGGGGGAAGGAAGAATGCAACAGGGATGTCAACGGGAATGAGAGGTTATCTGGTTACTGTTTGGGGCAGGGGGTAAAGAACAGTGTGAGGACCAAGCGGGGGTGGGGGTGGGGGGGGGGTGGGTGTGAGTGGAGTTGAAGTGCTCTACTGGGCTCTGTATAACAGGGGAATGGACAAAATGTAAAGAGGGGAGGGATGGTGGGAGGGGGGGGTGGCCGTGGGAGACGCATGGGTCGTATTACAGTTTTTTACGATTGAATAAACACAATTTTGATTGTTTTGTTTTGTTTAGCAAAACCCAACACACGAATAGCACAACCACATACCCAATTAGCAAAACACCTTAACTCCTTTGCAAAATGAACCACTCTTGTAAAAACTATACACTAACTTATCAAAACCATATTTTTTTACCATATGAAACACACACGTTGCATATGACTTAACTCTGTTTGCACCAGTTACACTCTGCTGTTGAAAACCTTAAACACTTTCGGCTAATTCTGCTTCTAAGTGCATAGAGTAGTATGGGTGAAGCACACAG
This sequence comes from Merluccius polli, assembly GCA_030340625.1. Lineage (NCBI taxonomy): Eukaryota > Metazoa > Chordata > Actinopteri > Gadiformes > Merlucciidae > Merluccius > Merluccius polli. Next base: position 37,724 of record JAOPHQ010002296.1, read on the forward strand.
TGAATTTGCAAAACATCGCTCGGATTTGCACAACTGTAAACACAATGTCTTCTCACACTTTTTGCAAAACAATACACACAGTGAACACTTGTATGCATTACTGTAGACACCACACAGGACACAAGACTAATGCTGTTGAAAATGTTATTTATTTTTTTACATATACTCAAGCCAACATGGCGAAAAAAGTTTTCATGAACATAACATTTTATCCTGTACAAAAAAAGAACCCCCCAAAAAAGAAAACAGCACATAAATTGCTACTGTTGGTCTCTTCTCCTAGCTGGATCTGGCCAGAGAATTTCATCCACATCACAGGCGATATCCTCATTTGCAAGACAGCGGGGAAAGAATCGCCGTGCATGCCGTATCCACCCCTGTATGGCTGTGGCCTCAATCTGGTCACAGGCCTCCTCCATGGCCTGAATGAGGGCTACCCGAGCCAGGGGGTGCAGATCGTAAACCTTCCACCGCCATGCCGAGAAAAATTCTTCAATTGGGTTAAGAAATGGAGAATATGGTGGCAGGAAAAGGACTGTGAAATGTGGGTGCTGCGTAAAGTAGTTCTGAACCAGACCAGAGCGGTGGAATGAAACATTGTCCCAGATGACAACGTATTGGATCTGCATGTTATTTATGATTGTGAGGTTGTATACTCTGTCCAAAAATGTAAGGATGTGAGGTGTTTTATACGGACCCATGTTGGCATGGCGGTGGAGGACCCCATTCTGGGTGATTGCCGCGCAAAGGGTGATGTTACCCCCACGTTGCCCCGGGACACTAATAATTGCCCTCTGGCCAATTACATTTCTTCCCCTCCTTCTGACCTTTGAGAGGTTGAACCCCGCCTCGTCTATGTAGATGAACTCATGCTGAATGGCCTCAGCATCCATTTGTAAAACTCTCTAAAATACAGTGAAATACAAGATTGTGTAGTTCAGCATAGATTGTGTACAGTACATTTACATGTAAAAAAAGGTTATGTGTGCAGTATGCAACATCAGAGTGCTAAAATGAACAATACATACCTCCACATACTCATGCCGCAGCTGTTTGACCCTCTCTGAGTTCCTCTCAAAAGGCACTCGGTACATCTGTTTCATTTGTACCTGATGTGCCTTCAGGATACGAGCTATGGTGGACAGAGAGACCTGATTCACATTCTGAAAGATGATTTGGTCTTCAATAATTTTGGCCTGGATTTCACGAAGCCTGATGGCATTATTTGCCAAAACCATATTCACAATCTCCCTCTCCTGCAGTGGTGTGAAAATGGGAGCCCTTCCTCCTCGTTGTACTCGACCCTCAATCCTATGTAGAACAAAATACATGTAACCTACTGTAAAATGTCACAGGAAGGGGTATCAAAAGTGCTGATATGGGGTGCATACAGTAAGAAGCTGTAAACAGGTAATTCTTTTACCTGTTTTCCAGTCTGAATGCCCTTATGACAGATGCCACGGTGAATCTGCTGAGATTTGGCTGGACTCTCAGTCCAGCCTCCCTCACCGTCAATCCATGGTTCACAACATGGTCCACAAGAGTTGCGCGAATTTCATTGCTTAAAGTTGGACCTCTTCTCCTTTGAGCTTCACCTCCTCCTGCTTGAAGTCTTCCTCTTCCTCTTCCTCGGCCTCTGGCACGGCCTCTGCCTCCTTCTTCTCCTCCTTCTCCGATTCCCCCTCTCATCCTCACTCTTGCTCTTCCTCTTCCTTCCATTTTGGTTAAGTTTGGTGAACTCACCTGCTGCATTTTTATAGTGCTTAAACCTGATTGGTGTGTCTACAATTAAGCAATCTTGTGTTTGCACACCTGATGGCAGTGTTCAATCAACTGGCTCATAGGTGTGGTAATTTGACAGTCAGTGCTTTAGAATTGCAAGGAAGTGACATCTTGATATACTTCTGTGTCTAATGCATAGACGTGTGTGTTAGTGTTTCAAATCACTGTGTGTATTGTTTTGCACAAAGTGTGAACGGACTCATTGTGCTTACAGTGGTGCAAATCTGGGGCCAAGTTTTGCTCCTTGAGTGTAAGGTTTTGATAATTGGGCAAAACTTTAGATTTTAGTGTTTATTCAATCGTAAAAAACTGTAAAACAGGGTTCAATGAGAGGGCTCCACTAATGTGGTCATAAGCCTGAGCAGGCCTAGCCATGACTGACTCACTCACTAGCACACACATGCACACGGATATACAAACATGCACACGCCATGTCATCATAAATATTTGTGCATTTTGCATATGTGTGGGAGATAGGAGAGAGAGAGTGTGTAACAGTGTGTAAGAGTGTGTGTGTGTGTGTGTGTGTGTGTGTGTGTGTGTGTGTGTGTGTGTGTGTGTGTGTGTGTGTGTGTGTGTGTGTGTGTGTGTGCGTGTGTGTGTGTGTGTGTGTGTGTATGTGTGTGTGTCTGAGAGAGAAAGAGAGAGAGAGAGAGTGAGAGAGAGCGATGGGAGGAGATGGATGATATTTGATGTTGATGTCACGGACACGCTAGTCTACTGAGCTCATCTCAGGACACCATGAGAACATGGATGCCACAGCATGCTGGCCATGTTTATTTCAACCTGCTCTGCATGGCAACACACAGCCCTGCACTTCTGGACAGTTGTCTGATTGGTGAGGCTACTGGTCTCCATATTAAATATGTTAGCATTGCAATTTCAACAATGGCATAAAAAAGCAATAAATAGCACAACAAAAACAGTGGATACTGTACCAAGGAAATGTAATAAGTTGCTACATGTACATCAGATTCTGCTGAATTAACCTGCTAACTATATCACCTTGATAACTTGTTTTCTAGTTTGATTCTTTTAGAAAAACACATGTAAAATGTGAATATTCAGATTGCAGTCATAAGAAACAATCGTTGTTTGAAATGATGTTTGAAAAATGATTCATAATTATATTTGTAACAACATTTTACATGTTGTAAATGAAACAATACTGTTTCAAATAAACAGAAAAACAGAAAAGAATAAAGTGCCTTTCTAGAAATCCAAGTGGTATGTTGTGTGTATTGAACATTGCGTTGAGAAGGAGATGTGTGACCTTAGCGGGGGTAAACTGGTTACATATGAGTTGACATCCCAACAGACAAACAACATTCCAGAGGGGGCAAGTGGGTTTGTGAGGAAACCAGTCAGTCACATTCCTGTCTGTGATCAATCAGCCAATGGCCCGTCGACGCCCTGGAGTTAACCTCACCCTTCCCCAGAGCAACCTGGAGACACTCCTGCAGGAATCACCATGAGCAGCTCCTTCACTAGGATCTCCACTGTACACTGAACACATACACAATATACATGGTTTTTCAAATTGTAATGCTTTTCTGATATATGTAATTTTTGATTTGTGTGTGTGTGTGTGTGTGTGTGTCTATGTGTGTATGTGTGTGTGTGTGTGTGTGTGTGTGTGTGTGTGTGTGTGTGTGTGTGTGTGTGTGTGTGTATGTCTCCACGTTTGATTAAAAGTGAGGTATCCAGGACGACAATCAACCGGTGAATGATCCCCAGCAATCAGCGAGGCTGAACCGAACAATCCCTCCATCAACCCACCCAGAGGGGGAAAGGTGGGTGAGAGAGCAAGGGAACGCAGGGAGGGAGAGAGACAAAGATGATTTTGGCGAGGGCCGTGCTTCGGTATGAAAGAGCACTGAAAGCTGCCCTGCTCATTTACCGTCTCATCATGGCGGACTGAGCTGCATGACAATGTGGTGGAGTCATTACCCAGGTCGTCCCAGGAGCTCCACCTTCACACACACACTCTGTGAATCCATAAAGGAGACAAAGAAACGGGCCCGTAGAGGAGCAGGTGGGAATGATAGGTTCTTCATGGGAAAAAGCAGCGGGTTATAGCGAGTGGCGTCATTGTTGGATGGTGTGTGATGTGGGACAAGTGTAAAGGGTTTAATGCACCGACGACAGACTGCAGGCACATCAAATGAAACACACAGCATCCACCGAATGAAATCGCTCTCCACTCCTCACTCAGAGATACATCTGCCTTCGGAATCCATGTAACACACACGTACGCCGCACACATAGACACACACATGCACCCACTCATACAGACCCCTACGCACACACACACACACCCCAACCCTCCCACCACCCCACACACACACACATGCACACCCCCTCACACATGCTCACACACACTCCCACACCAACACACACACACGCATATCCCCATACACATACAAACACACACACTTACACATGCTCATACACACATGCAAACCCCTGCACACACACACACACCACACACACAAATGCACACACACATACTCATACAGACACACAAGCACATCCCCAGCCCCACACACATTCCCGCACACACACACTCCCCACCCTCCATCCCACCCTCCCTCCCTTCTTCCCTCCGTCTCCTCCCCCAGCGATCCTGCAGTTCGTCTGCAGTGTGCTGCTCTGGCCAGTGCATAATTGTCTAAGTGCTTCTGGATGGCAGCGGGCTGTTTGGTCATTAAAGAGGCCTATTAAGTCATTAGTGCAGCAGCAGCAGTAGTAGTGGGTCCTGCCGTCTGCCTGCCGACCCGCCGCTCTGCAGATCCCTGCTGATAGAGTTTTCCACATATTTGCCCAGGTAATTACAGCCTGGATGAGAAACACCCTCTGATGTCACGCTTTAGAGGAGGGAGAGGATTCACGTCGCCAGCACACATTAAAGGTAATCTCTCTCTCTCCCTCTCTCCCTCTCTCGCTCTCTCCCTCCCCCTTAGCCACGCCCACTTCCCCACCTCTTTTTCCGCCCTACGGATGTGTGTGTGTGTGTGTGTGTGTGTGTGTGTGTGCATGTTGGGTTAAATGGTGTTTGAAAGTGTGTGTGTTTGTGTTTCCATCTGCTTGTGCATGTGCGTAATCATTGTGTGTGTGCACACGTTGGGTTGAGCAGTGTGTGTACATGTACCGCTTGTGCGGCTACTGTCTATTCTTTGCATGGGGGGGGGGGGGGGGGTCATGAGTGTGTGAGCACATGCACGGAGGTGCAACGGTTTACAGTGGAACAAAGGGATCCTCGGGCTTTGTCAGAGAGACAGGGAGGCTGAGGGAGAGACAAATAGAGGTGGAGAGAGTGAAGGATAGAGGTGGAGGGAGACACCGCTAAAGGTGGAGGGAGAGACGGATAGAGGTGGAGAAAGAGACAGATAGAGGTGAAGAGAGAGACAAATAAAGGTGGAGGGAGAGACAGATAGAGGTGGAGGGAAAGATAGACAGAGGTGGAGGGAGAGACGGATAGAGGTGGAGAGAGAAACAGATAGAGGTGGAGAGAGAAACAGATAGAGGTGGAGGGAGAGCCACATAGAGGTGAAGGGAGAGACAGATAGAGGTGGAGGGAGAGACGGATAGAGGTGGCGAGAGAGACGGATAGAGGTGGAAGGAGAAATGGATAGAGGTGGAGGGAGAGACAGATCGAGGTGGAGAGAGGTTTACACCAAGAGGAGACAGGAGAGAGAGAGAGATGAGCATCGCGAGACACTTCACTGTTTTTTCCAATCCCTCCTGGCAGCCAACAGATCCCCCCGAACTCACATGCTACACACCTAACATGGAATGTAAATATTTGACTATGGATAAATCCGGACATCACTTAATTCCTCTCCCATTTTTAAAAATGCCTTGTTTAGGTAAATACATACTGCAGTTCGGAAAAACGTATTTCGGTCTTGAGTTGATATGACACATGAGAGTCTTATTTTGAAATCATTTTATCTTTGTGGCTTCCCTCTAAAACCCAAGCAGGAAGACAGCTTAAATGCATGACTTTTTTTATTTTTATATTGCCATATCGTATTCACGTAAGTACTGTAAATATGCATTAAAACACAATCAGAAAAGTCAAAAGTTCTCTGTACAGAAAAACAGAAAACGTCTTCCCGGCATCTGTATTTTATTCTTTTATATGATTTTACTTTATAATTTACTTGATTGATGTTCAGGAGATGCAGGGCAGAACAACACTGATTGTTATTTTAGGATCACTGTTTAATTACCAAGTCCTGTGAATTTGGATAAAGTGGTCTTCATTGTGGAAACCAAATACCATCATAATCTATTCTGGAGAGCAGATCAAATAATAATCAGTCTCTGCCTACAGAAAGAGACAGAGTCTCTGTGACTATTATACCTTGGCTGAGATAAAAATGAAGTATGTTGACTACACAAATCATTTAATTAGTGGCTATCTAGCAGCCATGTGCTTATTTTCATTATTTATATCAAGAGAATTATATGCCATCATTTTGTTGAATAAAATAAACAGCTATATGATATCCTGTATCACCTGCCCCTAACCATGAATAAAGTATAAATTCCGCCGTTCTAACCACAGTATGTGTGAGCCTTGTGTGTAGACTAAGAAAACCTAACATCTTCACTAGGAAAGTCCTGGGACTTTCTTTATGTCTGCCTGTCTGTCTGTCTTTCTTTCTCCTCCTTTTCTCTTTCCGTTCTTTTTTTCATTATTTAATTTTGTTCTCTTTTTTCCTCTCTTTCTTTTCTTTGTTTCTTTCATAGTATTTATTAGTTCTGTCGCTATTATTCTACCACTCTGTTTAGAAAAGGTCACAGCTAAATGAAAATAGCCCCTTGTCCGTAGAAACCCGGGGCCGAGCTTCGATTGGATAAGACAGCCTCGGCTCTCAGTGATTGGCTGCTGGCGTGTCTGTCGAGCAGTGCCCAGACTGACCCCGGCAAAGCCCTTCAGACTGCAGTCTCCTTACCGCTCTGCCGCTCTTTGGCTTCATCCTCCCGTGACCCTTGACCCCTGCCAAGGAGACAGGCGCCACCAAAATGATGTCATCTCTCCCCGACACGGGCCAGTAGCCCCCGACTGCAATGCGATGCGACCCAGAAGAAATAAATATAAGTGTTTATGTTCAAGGAGTCACCTTCCACTTCTCCTCAAAAGCACAATAGGGCTTTATAGAACATCTGCTAGCCACTCTCATCATCTATCTATCTAACACAGAGAGCATACTTCTGGAAATTAATATGTGCCTTATGGGAAATTAACCCCTTGTACACAACAAAGCCATATGCTTGCAGAGGAAACCTGTTGAGGACTTAAACGAACAACGTGAACAGATTATTGGCCCCTCCGGAGCAACGGCTGTGCAACCTGAAGCTTTTCTAGCCGGCCTCTGGTTTCCTCCCCGCCGTTCCCAGAGAGAGCCGTAGGTATAGGCTGGTCCACCCAGCTGTCGCCTTGCATCGCCGCTGGAAGAGAACCAGGCACCAGAGCCGCGGGCCCTGTGTTTCTTTCCACCCACCCTTACCTTCAAACTCTCACTCTGCTCCTACAAAGACTCCCAGTAACTCCTAGCAGTCTGCAGGGAGCTCTGTCCAACATCGGGCTCCTTGCCAACCTCTTACAGCCTGGTACACCTCGTCTCACCGCATTTAAGTTCCTCTCTCTCCCCTCTCTTTGATTATTCGTATTATTTCCCCAGTCTCTCTCTCAAACACACCTACACACACACACCTACACACACGTACATTGTAACATAACCTTATTGCTACAATTGCAGCATCACTGCATTAATATCCACCCCCCCCCCCCTCAATATGACTATCCATTTAACTGCTGCTCACCTAAGAAAAAAGAAAACTGACTTCCTGTTAGGTCGCGGCACCGCTGGCGATGGCGTAACCATGACGCCACCTGTCTGCACTTTGTGAGTGCGTGGTGGCGTCGCCTCTCCAGAACCTCTGTACAGCACCCCTTCACCTGGCACCCATAGGAACTACATGGATCTTATGAAAGAGCCCCACAAAATACTGAAACAACATAAAATCATAAAATAAAACATGGCGGAGGATGAATCACCCCCCCCCCCCCCCCCCCTCCCCATTCATGTTTCTGAAAACCCCTCTGTGTATTTTACAGGATATTGTATGCAGCTACTTTTATTGGGAACAAATAATGTGCAGGGCCCCGGCAAGGTTTGGGAGACTTTCCAACCCCTGTAAGTGGTGCTCATGTTTCAGATTAGACCTAACACTGACATGATGCACATCAATCCTGCTGGTTCTTTGGGGTTCTCTATTCTCCTATTCCCCAGTGGACCTGTATTCTATACCCCCCTCTCGCTCTCTTTCTCCTCTCCTCTTTTCTCTATCTATGTTTATCTTTTTTTTGACATAGTGTCTTGTCCCATCCTGTGTAACTGACCTCATCGCCGTTATAATCAAGCATAGAGGGATCCAATCAACCATGGTGTTCAGATTATATCGCAAATTGCAATAATTGAGAATAATGGTTTCCATGTCAGCTTCGTTTCAGCTCTGAATCGGCTCTCCCTACGGCTCCAGAAATGAGAACCACGGAGATCACTGGTTCTCATACCCAACCCTATCAAAGCGAAACCAAACATCATTTTTTATCCGGTTTTCTACATTCCCATAATTCATTATATAGCCTACAATGCAAGTGACTTCCCTAGTGAAAATATTATTTTTATCTACTACATTGGATGACATTTCACCTTGAGAAACAATAGGAGATCTGTCCAGTGATTGATCTCGGGCGAACCACAGCATTTGGTAGGCTTGACACTGTATATAGCAGCCTAGAACCTATTGCAGTGTAACTAAAAAATGTGTTCATATAGTAATGGCAACCGCTGTGGCAGGTAAAAATGCTGATCAAATTTACACTTACGATTTGTGTAAGCATTTTCCTTACAACGTTAAGGCAATAAGAAGAGGAACGTACTGTAAATGTGCACCGGACAAACAAAAATAAAATATACATTACATCTCACACCTGGGCTGTCAACTAAATTGAGAAGTGTGTGTGTGTGTGTGTGTGTGTGTGCGTGTGTGTGTGTGTGTGTGTGTGCATGGAGCACAGCACTATTTCTAGGGGCAGTGCCGGGCACGCAGTAGAGATTTGACAGTGTAGTTAGAAGGTGCTGATGAAAGGGGAGAAGCTGTATGGGCCCACTGCCTCTCAAATTAGCCCCAGCCGCCTGCTGGCGGGTCACATGGATCTCCACTGCCCTCACCGAGATACCCCTGCTCTTCACTGCTCACTGCCGCTAACGTGTGTCGATTGGGGTTTTGTGGGCCGTCCATGTGCCTTTGTGTGTGGCGTGCATGTTATGCACATGTGAAGAGTCGATGACATACGTACATTTACACACACACACACACACACACACACACACACACACACACGCACGTATAAAAAGATCACCCAAGAAGCACAAACACACTCACACACACGTGCATATTCTTTGATTACAGATCATATCAATGGCTGAATTAAGGGATCACATATTTCCTGTTCTGTAATACCGCATCAAATAATTTTCAAAGACCTCCCAGGTTTTGGAGAAATTGCTTCCAGCGAGGTGACCACCACAATTCGTCAATCTCTGGCCAATCTTTAAATAGACCTGATGCTCCTCATTCTCTACTCACCGAGGCACGAGAAATACATCTGAGTCTAGTTCCCAAATACGTATTTATTCAGTAAAATGACAGGCATGCATAGTTTTCCTCTTTTCTGGACATCCCCATATGAAACAGCCAAAAGAAACACTTTTTTTTTTCTTCTCTGCTCGCGAGCACAGCTTACCTTTGAGTCCTTACGTCCATTGTTTCCATTGGGTGCTCCAAAAACACATAACAACCGTATAGCTTTTGATCATCCAAACAGATCTATCCAGGTCCTTAGCTCAAAGCTAAGCTTCTTTAAGTGACTTACGGGAATTGTATTCCACCCTATCGTTTTAACAAAGTTATTTTAATGGTCAAGACTCATTGAAGAAGGTATACTAAAATCATTTTAGCATGCCTTCTTCAGTCTTGACCATCCTGCTGATTTAGTCACCAGAACATTTTAGAATTGTCTGATGTCTAAAGCAGCAGGATCCCTCCACATCCCTCCCTCCATTGAATAGTAAGATCTGCTGTTGTATTACATTACAATACTTGTAATAAAGAGAAAAACAATGTACCTTTGGGTCCGCGCATTGGGGAGTTCCGCAATAAGAAAAACAACGAGAATAACTCTGGCCCCCTTTAAGACTTCAATGCTGTAGAAGATGAACCCTTTGGCAGTCTGCTTTAATGAAAGAGAAGGCGCCACGCACTTCTCACCTACTCCAATCCATTCTGCATGCACACTACCTAGCCTGACAACCTTTCTGCACATTCAGCTGTTGTGGCTGTTTGCTTAGGGAGGTAGAGGGACATCCATAACCCTAAAGCTGTCTCCAGCAGACAGGTTTTAATCAGCCTTCGCCTGCCATTGTCTTCTCCCACAGTCCCTGTTGGTTTCTATCAAAGGATACAGCTCTCTCCAGCTGCCTGCGCAGACACACACACACACACATACACGAGAACATACATAAGCGCACCCACGCACACCCATGCACACACACAGAACTATTCTCCTCTCCGCAATATTTGCTCTATGAACTATGAGGTTGCTATTGTTTAAAGGTCCTAAAATATGGCATATTGTTTTTGTTCTGTGCAAAAAAAGGAATGGCAATGTTTTCAATGTAGACTGTAGACAAAATATGGCTTATTTAGACGCACCATATTTTTTTTATTAGGGTTGAGGTTGTATGACTTTTTCTAAAATATCAATGTATTATCTAGTGACGAATATACTTGACACTGGGACTCGAGAGAATATGAAATGGATAACCGCCATGTCATGCACTGTTTCCCCCCTCACCTGAGAGAAGTTGAGTCCGTTGAGGGGGTGACACTGCTCCTCCACCCGCTCCACGGCGCCGGTCCTCTTCCCCGTCCTCTCCGCCTCCTGGGCCAGGTACAGGTCCAGCACCGGCGTGCCCCGCGACCGCACGTCCCACTCGGTCAGCGAGTTGACCATCAGCATCACCCACACGGGCCTCTTCCGCTCCCAGTTGCCGGCGATGGCGTTGAACAGGTAGTCGGCGTAGAGGCCGCGGCCCCGCTGGTCGGCCGTCATCCAGTGGGGCATCATGTGCTTGACGTAGTCCAGGTGCCTCTTGAGGCGGCGGTACAGGTCGCGGGGCAGCAGGGTCTGCAGGTTCTCGCCGTGGGGAAGCAGTTGGCAGCTGGTGAGCTTGGAGATGGTCAGGGGGTCGGTCAGGTCCAGCTCAAAGTAGACGTTGGGGCTGACCCGGAAGGCCCGCTTGGACGCGTCGGGGATGAAGTCCCAGACGCGGGTGTAGGGCACGTGGATGGTGCCGAACAGGTAGGAGGGCGGGAGGGGAGGCGCGCGCTTCACCGTCCACAGGAAGGAGTTCATGTCGCTTTGCTGCGATGGGAGGACGGGTGGGGGGGGGGGGAGAGGAGAGGTTGATTAGAGAGGGATCGAGGATGACCGATAGCGAGAGAGATCGCATTGGATTCGTTCTTGTGGAACTGAAGTAGGACCGTTTCTCTCATCTTGTGGGTAAGGTAGGGGATGTATTCTGGTCTGTGGTTAGCATGCTGCTGTGGTGAAGGCAGGGCGTGTTTACGCCTTATGGACTGTAAACAGTCTATTAGGTATTTGTTGTGCAGCGTACCTCGGGTCGACAAAGCCTTTGCTGGCCTGGGAGGGATTTCTAAGGCTCCTGCTACCAGAGCTCATAAAGTCAAATACTAAGAGAGCTCTGGGCCTCGCTCTGACCCCAGCACAATACTCATGGTTTGTGAGACCGAATTGTCTACAGGGGCAGGGAAACCTGCCAGATTAATGATACATCAATAAAATATGTACGTCTGTTTGATTGTTTGTTTGTTCAGAGTTTAAAATCATAGGCTATTATTTTTAATGAAATAAGTTACAAATATTTTCTATCAAATTACAAGCAGTGCAAAGATTTGTTTTATAGTTTGTTTAGTATTAGCATTGTTAGTATGGTATTGTTATATACATAAATAAACTGCAGTGTGGTGCTTTGACTGAAGGGCCAACATTAAATCATGGGGATGAGAAACTTTCCTGAAATCCGAATATTATTTAGATTTTTTTTAATCAAGATTATTTATTTTAGCTCTGCGGACACTATAAGCAGACAGGCCCTGCTTATCATTGTTTGTTCGGTTGGTTGTTGTTTTTTTATATAAAAGTTCGGAGACGAGTGTGATGTGTTCACTAACATTACGCTATTGCAATAACAACGACCGTTTCAGACTGTTTTAATGGCAAAATAAATAGTGGCACAGTCATGTTTCATAACTTTTTTCATTGGCCTATCTAAAATATCTAACTCGATATTTACTCAAACCGGTAGCAGTGTAGTGGAATACAATTACAGCGTACACCATTTTGAGGTCACACACACACACACACGTTCATATTTTCCCTAGGCCATAACAGACCACATTTCTGGAGTAAGTCGGTGTGTGTGCATTAAAACGCCTGCATATAAAAACGATGAGTTTCTGATTTAACTCAAACCTTAAGGGGAGCGAGGCCGTCTCCCTGGGCAATGGACTCGTGGCATTCCCCACTACCAGGCTCTGCAGAGGCCTGGACGCGAATGACTCCCTTTTATGGGAGTCATTACTTTTAACACAAAACAGAGCGCGCTATTCTGACGCATTACAAATCGCACGGAGAGGGCAGGAGCGTGAAGCCTTCATCCGATTTGTGACAACAGCTCCATTACCCCGACCCGCTCGCCATGAAACAAAGCCCTGTGATCTGTAATTACTCCCCAATGAGTCTGCAATGTTTAGGGTAAATATGCATTGCGAAAGCTTTTTTTCCTTTCCAATGTATTTCCTGTTGATCTGGGGCCCTGCGGAGCAGACACGGAGCCTGTAGGGTAGTAGGCAGGCTGTGCGTGTGCGTGCGCGTGCGCGCGCGTGCGTGTGTGTGTGTGTGTGTGTGTGTGTGTGGTGTGCGTGTGTGTGCAGTCATGATTCTCATTAAGAGTCCCTTCATCTCCTTCATCGATTATGAATTGTCGCTCTCAGAAGGCAGACGGCAGCAGCGACGGATCCAGCCGTCTGGTGGAGATTAAAGATGAGTTACATGAAATCAACTCCAGCACGTCAGCACATTTATTGTTGATCTCGGGATACACTTAAAGGCGTCGATGACGCAAATATTTTTATGGGAGTATATTTGATCAACGGGTGTCTGAGTGTTTGCAGTGTAATCACGTCTGACTGGTTAGGGACATTTTCTCCAAATGCGTGCGGCGTGGATCCGACTCACTGCACGTCTGCTGTTGTCACATAAACAGCCGCTACACTGGCACCAGATCAGACTGGAGACCATGGAGCTGCAGGGTCCTGTTGTCATGTGTCAATGTTATTATTATTATGTAGCCTATGTATCAATTATTTACTTATTTATGTATTCATAATAATAATAATAATGATTATTATTATTATTATTATTGGTGTTGTTGTTGTTGTTTTTGTTATTGTTGTTTTTGTTGTTATTATTATTATTATTAGTAGTAGTAGTATTAGTATTATTATTAGTATTATTAGGCTATTATTATTATTATTAGTAGTAGTAGTAGTAGTTTTATTATTATTACCACATTGAATAGCTATTTTATTACAAATCACGATATGATGCAGTATAACCCGCGTTAAACCTTAGGCCTATATGTCTCATGGTACACAACAATAATAAAAACAATTTAAAAAAAAAGTTTACTTACGTTTACGCCAGCATAATATATTACACACAACTTCAGCATCAAACGCCCCACCACATGTAACAGGTAACATTGTAACATGTCACATGTAACATCACGGACAACTCACCGCCTGCGGAGGGTCGCACTGCCGCGGTCTGTCTCGCGCGCCCCGCGGCGCCGCGGCGTGCAGCAGAGCGCTGAGCAGGAGCGCGCGGAGTCCCGCCACGCAGACCCTCCTCATCATCACCACCATCACCATCACCACCACCACCACGCCGTCCGCAGAGAGAGAGGAGGGAGGGACACTTTTTTTCTTATGATGACGGTCGCTGCTCCTCCACGCGTCCTATCGCTCTCTCCTGTGTCCGTCCGACGTCTGAGGCCAACGGTACCCGGCGGCGGATCTGCGCTCACATGTGCCGGCCGGCGGGAGAAACATTCCGCCTCACCATCGCCTTTTTTTTCTCCCCCCCCACCCCCCCAACCCCCGTATTTTTTGTTTATGTAATCGCGACGGGTTTAAATAAAGTTTGCGTGACTGTTCCGTCCCGTCCGGTCCCGTCGCGGAGCTCAAAGTCTGGTCAGCTCCAGTGGAGGAGAGAGAGAGAGACTTTTCCTGCGGTGCGCTCGCGAAGTTTGGAAGCTTGTTGAGTGGAGTTGAAGGGAGGTGGTACGAATACACACACACACACACACACTCTCTCTCTCTCACACACACACACACACACACACACACACACCCTCCTCTCCGCTCTTGTCGATTTTATGGGGTCGGTGGGGTGGTGGTGGTGTGTGTGTGTGTGTGTGTGTGTGTGTGTGTGTGTGTGTGTGTGTGTGGAGGGGGGGGAAGCGCAGGTTCCCAAAAGAGAGGAGGGACGGTGCAGGTTGGCATTGAAATACATCGTTGGTGGGGTTGGGGGGGGGGGGGGGGGGGGGGGGTGGAACTATGTGAACGGATTGAAATCATTTCAGCATGCAAGGCTAAATATACATTTAAACATGTTCCCTCTGACCTTACCTCTGCCATACAGAAATATGTTAATTAATAGAGCTAGACCTTTATTTAGCTTTGAACGTCAACCCCACCATGCCATGATTGATACCCATGTAGAGCCACATAAAGTCAACTGTGAAACCTTAAAGGTATTTTATTTAGTATAGCCTACATTTAGTCATTGAGGAGACACTTTTATCCAAAGCGACCTACGAGCTTATAGGCTAAGCACAATCGAAGAAGTGTTATAGACTGGTTTAGTACGCGGTATGTAGGCCTACTAATTTTTCTTTTTTAAACAAATGACCATGTTGAGAGAAAGTGACTGCTTTCTGTGCGGAAGGGCCCCTCGGTGTCAACGCGCCATTGCTTCACCGTGACCCCGCTCGTTGTCCAAGTGGCAGACAGTGTGACAGAGTCAAGTAGTGGGCAATTCATCACGTAGAGCCCCCCCCCCCCACCCACCCACACACCCACCCACCTCAAACGGGTCCGGCACCGGGCCCCCCCCCCCCCCCCCCCCTTGCCTCATAGACTGATGGCACACACAGGGGCCCAAGGACGACAAGCCCCTCTTTGTCCTCTGTCTTGTTCTGCTCTCCCCTCCTCTGCTATTATCGTCGCCACTCCTGCTCCTCGCTCATTTCTCTTGCGGCTGGCCCCTGTCACTCACTCACTGGCTTCTCCTTTTTATTAAGGAGAAGGAGAAGTACTATTTGCGTCTTTGATCAGCTTGTCTTTTAACTCAGCTCCACGTTGTAAAAGCAGGACCGTTTCCGTTCCCTTTTGCATTGACCTTTGACCCGATGAGGTTTTTTTTTTACTTGGCACCGTTCATCATGATTCTGGTATGAATAAGGGGAGCAAGGTCTACCGTCCTCCTGGTTTGTCTTCACATTTTGCACAACTGCCTCTGAGAATCCCACATGTGTCCAGGTTTCCACAATTGCGCGACTAAAATAATAAAATAAAAATGACAGTCGGCGTTGATCTAAAACACTGTTTAATTGTAACCTTTCTTCTTTCCAGCCCTTGTTCCCCAGACAGGTGTATGATTTCGGTGAGCGGTCTTCATCCTCATCTCACGCGGCCACCTGTGGACCCCGGGTACCTGCCTTAAACCACACCTTGTGCAGCGCTTTCTCTTTGAAGGAGCTTTTCCACATTCTTGGCCCCGTTGGAAGAGGGGGTTGGATGGCGGAGGGGGACGGGACTTATGAGTTGCCTGGGCTGCGGGAGAGACCTGGACAGTGGCCAGCACACTACAGCATAACGCACGTATAGCCGGGGATGAAGGAGAAGGCTTTAAAGTTAATGTTCTGCCGGGCGGACCGCAGAAACTTACTCACTTACAGAATTTGCCATGTCTGGGGAGGGGGGGGGTGTGGGTGTGGGGGGGGGGCTGTGGGGGGTGTGTGTGTGTGTGTGTGTGTGGAAGGGGGGGAGGAAGACATCGAGGACACCACTGTGAAATGGAAAAGAGAGCGGCCCTGCGCATTGGTTTCCATTGAAATCCCAATTATATCTGGGGGGAAATAAACAAAGAACGCCACATCCATCATTACGTTGAGCCACGTCAAAAAAAAAAAGAAGAAGAAGAAGAAGAAAAAAACGACCCTCTCCTCCTGACTGCTTTGATCCAAATAGACGGACCATTTTCCGTAGCCGTGGTGGTGGTGGGGGGGGGGGGATTTTGTGTCTGCTTGTCCTTGTAGATCCACCACTGTCTGTCTGTCTGTCTGTCTGTCTGTATGTCTGTCTGTCTGTGTGATGCTGTGCAGAAATAATCCTAGAAGGGCCTCAGCCACAGATCCCGGCTATAACTGTCAGGCTGAGCGCCCTTGTCCTCGGATCAGTTGCTTTTTCCTATCAGCGCGTTATGAAAACGCTCCTGCCATTACGAGTCGTAGTACTACTCCACCACATGAGACGGGGAAACATCCTCAGACATCTCATTGATCTGCTCCACTGGCCTCGACAGCAGAGAGAAACTGGCAGGTTGAAGTGAATAGAAAATGTTCGTTTATCATGTTCAGAGGGACCCCTAGTGGCCTGCCGAGGTACAAAAAAAAAACCAAAGACAAATGTGCACATAGATTTTTCCTTGTTTGAGGAGGACACAGATAAGGACAAGCAGGGAAGTTTTATCCTGAGGGGAGGAGGGACGTACAGCTTCAAAGCGGAGCGAGAGTAAAGCATGATGGATTTAAAGGAGTGGTCTGTTGCTTCAAGCAGCCCCAGTACCCCCAGTCCGCCCGGCTCTGAAAGGATTCTCTCTCTTTCTCTCGCCCCAGCCTCACGTAGTCTCATCTCGCTCCAAAATCGTCCCGTCTGCTTTGAAGACCCAGAGGAATAATATTGACAGAGCCACAGATGAAATGATATTGTGGTTACTTTTCCTGGGGGGAGAAGGGATGGACAGTTGTAAGAGAAAGGGGGGGGGGGGGGGGACAAAGAAAAAAAGAGGATGGGGGGGGGGGGGGGGGGGGGGGGTAATAGGGAAGCGGAGAGGAGAGGAGGTGAGTGTATTAGTCATTAGCAGCAGTATTCTGTTGTGTCCGGTAAAAACAGGTGCACACACACGCACACACACACACACACACACACAAACATGATGAGCATACAAACTCACATAGACAATCATGTCATTTTCCTCTACACTTATAGGTGCAACGTGGTAATGGTCAGTGGCGACCCCCCCTGCACCCTAACCCTCACCCTTGGCCCATACACCGTGGTGTGTAAACACAGCCAGGGAACAGCTATCTGTCTATTTCTATATTGATATTATCTCTTTGGCCGATCGGAATGTGTGTGTGTGTGTGTGTGTGTGTGTGTGGGGGGGGGGGGGGGCAGGGGGGGGGGGGCCGGGACCAGGAGGTGATCAAGGTCATCGCCAGGTGTGTTTTCCTACTGGATCTGCTTGTTTGTGTTTGGTTTGTTTCTTTTTTTAAGGTAAGGAGGATGGAAAAATGCCTGCATGGATGTTGAATGTATGTATATATATATGTATATATATATATATATATATATATATATATATATATATATATATACATGTTGTGTTATTTTCGATTTCTGAGAATACAAATACACGCACGACACACACACACACACATGCACACACACATACACACAAACACACGCACACACACAGACTAAAAGCGTATATGCGTACTCTGGTGTTTGTCTTCTGAAGCTGGAGGCGCCCTCACATCAAAGGCCCCGCTGCCACATTCATCCCATGATGCATTGTGTTGTCTACCATTGATCATCGGCGGTGTTAGCAAGTGTATTATCCATATCTAGAGCCCCCTGCAAGCCTCCTCCTCTCCCCTGTATCTCCCTCTCTCTCCCCATTTACCCCTAAAAGGAAGAAAAGAGCGGGAGGAAGTGTAGAAAGGGTCTCTCTCTCCCCTGCTGCTAAACAGATCTACCTGTGGCCCATTAGAATGGTCAAAAAAGAATCAGATATGGAGGAATAAGAGCCACCTCCCACACTCATCATTACAACAGTCATTGTGACCAGGCGCCCACGTCTCACCGGCAGCACAATGGATGGCTCACATATATCATAATATTATGGAAATAGCCCGTCTGGGTAGCATCGCTGATGGCCAGCGGTACTGTTAGTATTCATGGTCACATCTATTGTGTGGGCCTAATCCCGGCAGGTGTTTCTAGGGAGTGGGGCTCAGCACGCATGTAGTTAGTGACTTGAGGGTGCGTGGGTGTATATATACCTGTATATATATATATATATATATATAGGAATAACATATGATGATGTCTATGTACTCTTGAGTCACCTCAATAGTTCGTCATGCTATTGAAGTGAAGGCTTCTCTCTATAATGGTGGAGGAACTCCATGGTTTTAAGGATCAGTGGACGGCCTTCTTTAATTTTGACATTGAATCAGGATTTGGACTTGAGGATTTGGACTTGACCTTTTGTGTCTTTTTCTCCTCGAAGATGGTCATCTGCTCTGACGAGATTCTTTGAAGATTATCTCGAAGGTATAGGAAGATTATTATCCACGAGGGGGATTTTATTCTTTAATACTATATATGCGTAGTACCAGCATCAAAGACGGCCTCATGCGTAAGTATATAATTCTTCTGAAGACATGAGAGGAGAAGCAGTGCTTTAGCGATGGACCGCATTATTTTTCAAACACAACCTTCCTCCCTTTTCCTCCGCACTATAAGTTTACACAGAGTGGCCCCCGAGATTCACAGTCTGGGAGACCCTAGACTACAGCTCTGTTGGCCTAGCCACACAGAGTTCAGTGGGATGGCAGCAGAAACCCTAACTGTGTTTATTCTCTGTTTATCCAGGGTTTATTTAGTGTGCTTCGAGCACATCTTTTATGGCTCAGAATCAAAGCTTTCCACGCTGCGTTGGTATTGTGCAGCGACTGCTGTGGCTTATGTTGCGTGTAATTATGTTTGATGGGCTGATGTGTAGTCGCAGGCCCGATCTGGAGTTCATTTATCCACATATGTAATGTCAACTGGTGAAATTAGCCCTACAAGATTTCATTTTCACTGAAGTCTGCAATTGTTTTTTTTCTCAAGTCTCTTCTAGGGATTCAAGCGGTTGTGTTGGAGCGTTATGTGTGCTGTGAATGTGTATTTTGTGATGTAAGTGTAAGAACAAAAATGGGAAAATGCGAAATGGGCCATTTTGCTGCAATTATAGAATACATAGATATCTTTTTTCCCATACAATTTCTCTATTCACTTTAGCAGACGGGGAACAGTATTTCAGTATTTGATCTGTCTGTCTGTCTGTCTGTGTCTGCTTGTTGCTGTTGTTGTGTCTGTAATAGATTTGGTTTGGTATGACATCACTGTTTGCTATCCAGCCGTAGATCAAAGTGAGTGACTATAGACTCAGCTGGCCTTGGTCAAACCGCCACACTGTGTCCAACTCAGTATGAGGCATCTGCTGGGAAGGGAGGAGGAGGAACGGGAAGGAAGGAATCAAGGAACGGACACCACGAAAGCGAAGGAAGGAAGGAGGATAGAAAGGATAGGAAGGAAGCAGGGAAGGGAGAGTAGGAACAGACACCACAAAGGAACAACGGAAGGAATGTTTTGAAAGACGGAAGGATGGATAGAAGGAAGGATAGAAGGAAGGAAGGGACTTCACAAATGACGAAGGAAGGAAGGAAATATTGAAGCAATGTAGAAAGGAGCGAAGGAATAAAGGGACGGCACTAAGAAGACGGAAGGAAGGACTCCATTGGGATGGGAGAAAGGATAAGAAGGGAGGAAGGAGGCCAGGAAAGAAGGTAGCAAAGAAAGAAGGACGCTAGGAAGAAAGAATGAATCAAGAAAGAAAAACAAACAGGGAGGGTGAAGAAGCAACTGAGAGAGCGAAGGTGCTGATAGAGAGCTGTTGCTGTGACGGGAAGCAGAGAGGCTCTGGAGAGGTTGGGGGATGGGAGATGGCCTGATAACATTCGTCATCACGGGTCAACATTTTCCTGCAGGCGAAGAGATGTTAGCAGGGCCTGATCCATCAATTGTGACTAATAATGACTGGCTGGCGGTAACACGGACGAGGACGTTCCTTAATACCTTCTCTCTCTCTCTCTCTCTCTCTCTCTCTCTCTCTCTCTCTCTCTCTCTCTGTCTCTCTCACTCACATACACACACACACACACACACAAACACAAAGGCACACGCAAATAAACATATTCAAAGACACTCATCGATGCAGAGTCACACTGAGGGGGTACCGAGAGAGCGAGAGAGAGAGAGAGAGAGAGAGAGAGCTCCAGACAGCCTCACTTCTCCCTGGGCGTAGCTCCTAAAGCTACTCTTCACACACACATTGAGCTGTTTTCAGGCCTGACAGGTTGCAGAGGAGCTGTCGACAGGCCCGGGGCCCATCAAGAGGCACAGTGCACTGACACGCTATATACTGCTGCACACACACACTTGCTCACACACACACACACACACATGCACACACACATACACACACCCACACATGTACACCTCACACATACACACACCCACACAGGATTACATGTATACATCGCCAACACACACAAATACATACACATGACACACACAGGCACACATACACACACAGGCAAGCACACACACAAACACACACACACACACACATGCAAAACCGTAGGTCGTAAAACTAAACACATTGAACAACGTGAGCTTTATGGCCAAAACTGAATTACACATACACTACTATTTATGACCTTTAGCTTCTCTTTTATGACTTACAACACACACACACACACTCACGCACACACACAAACAGCCCTTCAAGGAAAAGGCTGGAAAGGTTAATGCTGTCCTGCTTCTTCAGCTGAGTCTGAACATGTGTAAAGGTTTATACTGTAATCTTACATATGAGAGTAAGAAAACAAAATATGCTGACCTGGTTGCTCCCTTCATTTCTAGATTTATTTAACATTCTGCTCAGGGCCCTGTTTAGACTGGGATGTTTTGTAGGTCTCATGCTGTTATGGCACCCGTGTGTGTTCTTTGGGTGTGCGTGTGTGTGTGGGTGTGTGTGGGTGTGCGTGCGTGTGTGCGTGCGTGTATCTTTTTTTAGCCTTCATCATCTGCATGTGTAAAGAAATCATGACACACACACACTTGTCCTACTTGAGGGACAACGTGTGCATTAAAGAGAGAAGCGAGGGACGTTTCTTCAAAGCCATCTTTGTAGTCTTTTCTCATTTTTTACGAGGCAAACACACAAAAGACACACCGAGCAGGAAGGTGTTTGTCTTTGGGCCAACAACAGCATCAAACCACTGAGCATTCTCCCTGTGCTCGTCCCTGCCGATCACCCCTGACCCTTCGACGTCCCCAACACCCACACCGGACTGCTCATAGCTGGATGAGTTGCTGCTTGAATCTATGATGGCTCAGCTTCCTAAATCAAACATCAACCAACCCCCCCTCCCCCCCCCACACACACACACACACACACGCGCCCCATCACCCCTCTCTCGATCAATCAATCCACACCTTTAAGACGTAGGTGGTGGGCCAAGCACTGAGGGTTCATCACCCATAGAGACCTCGTTAAGGATCTCATCACCCGAGTTTGGACGCACTCGGGTGCGCGTACCTAGTGAAAACATACACACTTACAGTACACATCTGCAATACATCTGCATCTGCACATACACACACACACGCACATGCACACACACTTACAACAAACGTTCATCTGATGCAGAGAAGACGCGGCTGTGTGGATAAGGGTCCCTCAGGTCAGGAGCCTCCAGTCCTCACCATTGAGGCCTTATGAGGACCCGGGGGGGGGGGGGGGGGGGGGGTTAAGAGGTGGGGGTTGCAGGGTTTGTTTGACTGCAGTGCATGGGTGAGTCAAGGACCACTGAGAGGGGGGTGGTTGGGCGGGTGAGAGGGGGAGACTGCGAGGGAAAGTCCGGGGGACAGACGGGTTGATTTACGATCCAGAGTCGAGGGGACTTGGCGTTGAAGCCATAGCAGAGCATCATGACTTAAAAGTCCCATCCAAGCACATGAACGGGCTGACAGACACAAAGAATAGCAGTGTTATGTTTTGGCCTTTCTGGGGTTCCTGGTTCCTCAAGCCGACTTTGATGAATGTGTACGTTGTGCAGTAGTCTGAGTGGGCCGGAGTCATACGCCGCTCAAGCTGTCTGGCGAGTTCTTGGACATAGTCTCTATCACTTCATCTGTCAGGCATCAGTTATCCCACGCTATCTTGTTTTCTCCCTCACATTACCCTCGTCTTCTCCTGCCATTTACATCCCCTCCCTTCCTCTCCTCTCCACTCAAACACACTCTATAGCCTACATGTTTATGTTCTCCTGTCATCACCTGGGGTAGATTGTGATAAATTGCTTGTTGTGGTTGGATGTCACAGCATGGGATCAGGGCCTTTTTTGGAGGATGTTGGCGGATGTTCTTATTGGCTGTGCTGTTGTTGTTGTTCCTGCTGCTACTACTTCCTCCATTTCCTTGCACCCATCTCCCTGTTCCATCCCATGCGATGACTCCTCTTCTATAATCTCTGCTCCATGTCAAGGCCTCAGCTCACTGCAGGGATAAAATTCCCTGTTAAAAATGTGTTTCTCGTTTCATGCTATTATCATATCATTGGCTGTGTCCACATTCTTGTTTTGAAGACTGCGGGTTCTAGGAGCAAATGAGCCGAAGAGTAGGTAATTTGAGCTCTAATCCGGATTTAAGCCCCCGAATCAGACCTCAGTGTTTGCTGGAAAACTGTTGTGAAGCTATAGACAACCGTTGGCCAGTCAGAGAAGGGGTGAGGGGAGGAGTTTGATAAAAGAAATATTGACTGAATTATTAATCCCAGAGTTAACTTTGATTTGTTGGTTGTGGATGTGTCCAAAAAAAGATGGAAAGAGACATCAAATGGTGACATCAAAGAGTAAATTCCTTTTTTTCCTCCACTTCAAAAAAATATGACATTTCCAGTATGGGTAAAGCGTGAGTATGGGAATTTCGCTTGTGAAAATATTTCCGCAAGCATATGTCGGAGACCGCTTTAACCATTCTTATCAATAGTTCCTGTGATTGTTGGCCATGAAACCTAATGTTGCTGTATCCACATTACAATATTAGGCCTACATCCCATCAAAAACCATGTTGTATGTCCCTGCTCTGACTACTGCCTGCTTTTCCTCCATTTCCTTGTATTTAACTCTGTTGTATTAACAAAGCAGGATCTATTCACAATTCTGCAGTTGGGATGAAATAGCTGAATTCATTCATTCCTTCAAATAAAAAAATTGAGCTTAGGGAAGAGTTATGTTGGTGTATACTTTCAATACCTGGACGATTAATTCCTATTTCGCTAAGTGTATTACCACTGAGTATACAGTTAAATGATGTATATGGTACTTTTCTTATGGCGTACTGTACTACAGCTTTAGATTAATTGCAAGGAAATGAATCGGCCAGTTGGATTATAAAATTTAAGAAATAATCTTCACGCTGAAAGCGATGCAAAGGTTTAGTGTTACAACGCACTAAATCATTTTAATGCTAAAAAAGTAACTCCTATTCTATCATAGTCCCTAGGTGCCGTGCAGGACTCTCACCCGGGCCTGTGATGGCTTATTAATGGGTTTAGTAGGGGCTGGCTTGTCATAGAAAAGGACCTGAGAGATTTGTGACGAGAAAAATGGCGCCTGAGGCCTAAGGGCTTGGAGGGGGTTTGCTAATGTGTCCTTCAGCAAGGCAGACTGGATCTTCTCAGAACCATTTAAATGGATGTTCTGTCAGGCCAAGGTGCTGGAAAAAAACGTTGCCTGTTAATGAAATTACTGTAAAACTCGAGAG
Source organism: Merluccius polli (assembly GCA_030340625.1). NCBI lineage: Eukaryota > Metazoa > Chordata > Actinopteri > Gadiformes > Merlucciidae > Merluccius > Merluccius polli. Next base: position 61,679 of record JAOPHQ010002296.1, read on the forward strand.
GAACCAGCCTTGGCCAAGTACAGGTTTATGTGTGTCTTTCTGTGTTTGTGTATTTCCTTTGGTGTTTAGTGTGCATCTGTGTCTTGTATTTATGTGTTTGTGAGAGTAAGTACGTGTGTGAATGTGTGTGTATCTGTGTGTGTATCTGTGTGTGTGTGTGTGTGTGTGTGTGTGTGTGTGTGTGTGTATGTGTGTGTGTGTATATCTGTGAGCGATTGTGTGTTTGTGTGTGTGTGTGTATGTGTGCATCTATGAGCAATTGTGTGTGTGTGTGTGTGTGTGTGTGTGTGTGTGTCCATGACTGTGTATATCCATGTGTGCATGTGTGTGTATGTGTCCATGAGTGTGTGTATTCATGTGTGTGTGTGTGTGTGTGTGTGTGTGTGTGTGTGTGTGTGTGTGTGTGTGTGTGTGTGTGTGTGTGTGTGTGTGTGCGCATGTGTGAGTGTGTGCGCACGTGTATGTATGTGTGAGTCTCCATGTCTCTGTGTGTCTCCATGTGTGTGTGTATATGTGCGCGTGTGTGTGTGTGTGTGTGTGTGTGCGTGCGTGTGTGCTGACCAGCTTCCCAGTGTTTTCCATGGCAGGTCTGCCTGGAGGGTTTGAGTGGAAGTTGGCCTCGCGGTCTCCGGCTGCAGTGGCTGCGATTCATCAAGCAGCCAGCGCTCATCCACTCCTCCCTCCTCGACCTCCCAAACCTCCACAAAACCTCCGCAAGCTTGTCTAGACCCAGGAGGCCCTTCACGTTTCAGTCAGCAAGGTCGTAACGTGGTTAACCATCACTCTTTAAAGTAAATCTCCTAATGATCCGCGCATGAGGCCCGCCGCACAGCCAGTGGATCTGGCCTGGAACCAAATCCCAAGTAGTCCCCCTGTAGTCCCACCACCCGCGGCAGGCTTGTGTAGCTGTCACAGGGGTCTTCCATGCAGAACAGAACAGTACAGAACAGAACACGGAGAACCATACACAATCCAACAGCCCATTGTTGCATTGGCCCACATAACGCGGTTGAACCACACGGAGAAACCCTTACGACAGTCTCCTAAACCAACATCCTTTAATGGGCACGCCGCTAGCCAAGTCATTAGACGCTTACACGCCATTCAAAACACACACTCACAATTCAATTTTGCTTTCAACAGTTCCACCGATTGAGTGAAAGGCTTCCCTGGACGTGTATCACAGACGGACATGCTCAAATCCCAGAGACCCACGCACACACACACATACGTACACACTCATACGCACACACAGGATGTAATGAATGGGGAGGATGATTCCATCCATCATCCTGACACGAAAGGCTTCGTGTCAGGCATGTACAGAAGAAGCTCTGTGTCTTGTAAATCTTCTTCACAATTTGGCCCGGTTCGGTCATGGCTGGACTACTATAGGATGCAGACGAATTCCATCAAACTCTCTCAGCGTTTGCGTCTTCGATTGGTCTTCCTTTCACGTTGTCTTTCAATAACCGTCTGTGTTTTTGCTAAGGTCTCAGGCTCTCTATGGCTTGCCTGTCTTGCCTGCCTGCCTATCAGTCTCTCTGTCTGTCAGTTTGTCTGCATCTCTTCCTGTCTTTCTGCCTGCCTCTCTATGTCTGTAAGTCTCTGCATGGTGTACTCTGGTCCAGCTGAGTCTCTTGGCAGCAGATGAGAGGAAGATGAGGGAGGAAGACACAGAGCACAGTAATTGAAGTGGAAGTGTTTTCAAGTTGTTTCGAGATGGTTCCCATGACGGTCCCTCTCTTCCAACTGGCGGCCTCACTTGAAAAAGGATCGGTCGACATGCAGACATGTCACTAATATTTAGCCAGATACTTATTTTATGTGTAAACCAATGCTAAGAAACCATTTATTGGTTTGTGTGTGTGTGTGTGTGCGTGCGTGCGTGCGTGCGTGCATGTGTGTGTGTGTGTGTGTGCTTGTGTGCGAAAGTGTGTGTGCATGTGAGAGCGAGAGAGAGAGAGAGAGAGAGAGAGAGAGAGATAGAAGAGCTGCAAATGAAATGCTCAACGCTCAGGCCAATGTTAACAAAAAGTTCCTTTTGGACAGAGGGGTCAGTCATGAATCAGGTGTGATACCTGCATCCAGGTCCAGCTGAGCGCCAACACAAACACATCCAAAGTGGAGCTAAGTCAGCTTGGTCAGAGAGCCTGGCGCCATCATCACAACCTCTTTTAATTCAACCTTATATGGACTAGTGTGGAAGTCATTACACAGGTGTCCATGTTGTACCTTCTCTGTTCCTGTTGGAAACACATCTACTTGTATGCTGTGATAATAAGCCAGTGTACACAGACAGACATACACATATACATGTCGTGCACTCATGCATGCATGCATACACACACACACACACACACACACACACACACACACACACACACACACGCGCGCACTAACACTAAACTTAGCTAAAGTCTTTGTTACAGTTGGTTTTTTTTGCGCTGTACGTTGTTGTTAATTCATGATGAACCCGGCAGAATCTTGTCAAACTTCCCCCCCCTCACATTAAAAACAACTTCACCTAAAACCACTCTTTGTCAACCAGTTTATACTCACGGTTTCATCATGGCCATTTATCATGTTTGTCCTTACCGACCAGGATAACTGTAGAAACTGGAGCTCTGCGGTAGAAAAGTGTTATTTTTTTTGTATTATGGTTGGCTACAAAGGTTTGTACTTGCCTGAGAGACAAGTTTAGCTGCCATGGCTTTTTGACAGCAGGTGAGGTAATGAAGTTACGAGATGTGTTCAGAAACAGTCAGCTAACATCTGCTTGAAACTGCTTTACATGCCTTGCCTCAACTGCATATCCTCAAACTGTTAAACTGTGAAACATTCTCTCATACATTTACTCTGGGTCAATGCCGATTTATTTCTTGTAATCATAATCGTGTTACCAGGGCTTACTAAGCCTTTAAGCTAATCCACTGAAAAATAAATCAAAAGGTTATACTTTAGATTGGGAAAAAACTGCAAATCAGATTTGGTGAATACATAAGGACACATTTAAACTCTAGTATGTATTTGTATCCGTACAAAAGGCAAGTTGATGAAATAAATATTAAATAAATAATATGTTTATTATAAAAATAAGTTTATTTTTTTAGGATTTCTGTACCAGGTACCATGTTCTATGTATAATGTGTCTGGCATCTTTTTATATCCTCCCCCTTCATCCCATCCCTCATCCCAAGTCTCAACATAGTTTGAGAAACGCTCGGATAGCAATCCAATATCAACCATCAAGGTCCAATAATATTTTGCTATTCAACATTCACGACCAAGTAACTGTTACTAGTCACTCTAGTATACTGGCCACACTAATCTGTTTGAAATCCTGTATATATGGTTGTGTTTAGTAATACAGTAATCAGATCCCTAGGAGTATTATTGCACCTCAGAGTGGCGCAATTTTAAATTGTCAGAGCTGATTTGTAGCTGGGTTTTGCTGCAGCTGGCAACTCGTTCAGCTTGTGTCTATGTGTGTGTGTGTGTGTGTGTGTGTGTGTGTGTGTGTGTGTGTGTGTGTGTGTGTGTGTCAAGTTGTAGTTGTACTGATTAATGAAGCAGACTGGGAAGGAGAGCTCTTTGACAGTTATAGGTTTCACTGCTGATACGACCTGCTAGTTTTACAGGGCAAGATCGGGCCAACCAAATGTGGGTGTGACCTCTTAGAGAAGTTACCTTGTTCTGATTAGACCCCCCCCCTCCCCTCTCCTCCCTTTTAGGGGTGTCTGAGCACACCAAGCCACAGTCGTTTTGACGAGGAGGTGGGATAAAGTTATGGACATTGGTGTCACGTTGTGGTAAATGTCCCTGATTCGGCACCCTCCCCCCCTCAACCCTCTTTGTCTCCCTACCTAACCCCAGCACCAGCTCTGTATCTATGCTTACCCATCACCCCCTCCCAGCGCTGTAATGTCCTGACATCCATGTCGGGGCACATTGCTCACTCCCGGGCCACTTGGACCCTGTATGACTGCAGTAAATGTCACCTGAGTTGCATTCCATTCACTCTCAACAGTCGCTCCTTTATACATCAGCCCTTTTAAAAAAGACCCCCGCTCACAGTTCATGTTTTCTCATTTTTACTACGTGCCAAAGACCCCTTTTCCTCCCATATCCATCCAGCTATCCGATAACAGCTCTGGGTTTCATGTGAGTGGCGTTATTTATTTTCTACTTATAAATTATGTTATTTTTTTGTGGTGGAAAAAGTTGCATTGTCAGGTTTTTAGCTAATTAGGTATTTGATGGAGCGGGGGGAGGGGGGGCAGAGTTAACTGATCTGATAGTTCACTTCCAGGGCAATCTGTAATTTCAGCTATGATACAAACAATGCAAGTCAATTCAATGCAGATTTTCTCCTGTGCAAACACCCCCCCCCCCCCACACACACAGTATTAAATACATAAGAAGGCCATGTAGACCACATACTAAAGATGATGAAATGGTGAAAGTACCCGGCTTTGTTTTGCTTCGGTTTTTACATTTTGAGTAAAACACGCCAAATTCTACATTTCCAAGGGTTTGCTTGGCTGCAGTATTCACCAGTACGGTCCCTCTGGGAGTTGGTCTGGCAGTGACGACAGCATGATTAATGCCTTGTTCCATGCCCTCCTGCAGCTTTTTAGTGGATGTCCATAAAGTGAAAGAAGAGCGCCTTTCAAAAGCCAACTAATGGTGCTCATCTAAGTTGAGAATGTTTGGAGTACGTTCAGTAAGGCCATCACCACCTTGTTTACGGATCAATGCCATAAGAGGTTAATGGAACTATCTGATTCCCATTATTTTTTAAAGTGCTCGTTGTATTCAGTGCTCATTGTAAAAAGTGCTGGTCTTGATTAAGCCAAGTAGGTATAGTGGTCGTTCTAGGAAGGAGTTTCCCTCGGAAAGCCACTGGTTGTTTTAGCACTTTGATTAATCTTCCGTCAGCTACTATAAAAGAGCCCAGTGTGGAGTGTCTGTCTTTACCCAACGCATGCCAAGGAGCAAATGGTCAGTCTGGGTAAGAGGAAACCCATCTTGGCACCCCTGGGCTCCGTGTCCACGCCTGCCAATGTAAGCTATCAGACTTTATAGACAGGCCCCTTGACAAAGTACAGTCAGAGAATGGGCAGTTTAAAACCCTGCCAGAGAATATCATAAAAATAAAAAAAACATGGAGTTTCCTTACAGGAAAAACTCTGCCCTTTTGTATTATTCTTTCTTCCTTTCTTCCACAATAAAGGTTATACGATCGTGATGTATGAAACCCCATATAATTCCATGTCACTGAAACATTGTTTTGAGCCATCTAAAGCCTACAAATGTCAACATTTTTTGAATGTCCTTGACTCTTTAAATAGTCGATTCCTGGTGTTTTACAACCATGTGCTTTATTATCTTCAATGATTACATATTCGATAGGTTTTTACAGCATATATGTCAATGCTACATGTAAACCACCACATCACCAGCATATATATAACAGAAAGCCATGTTAAAGTTTTCAGGCAAAGCAACATATGAAAAAAATATATAGCCTAAAAGAGTTGTACCTGTTGTGTTGTAAATTAAATACAAAATCAACATTCAAATTAGATTCAGTCTTCCACACAGTGATCAAATGGCAAATTGGCAAATTACAATCAAATCGACTCAATCAAATCGACCATACAGCAACGCTTACATGTCCGCGTCTCTCACACGACGAGCTTGCTGTAACAAGGTGAGCAGTAGGCCTTTCCCAGGTGCTCCTTGAACACTCCATTGCTGAGCGGACGCAGGCAGAAGTTGCAGGTGAAGTGCTCAGGGTGGAACTTGCGGTCCAGGGCGGAGATGCAGCGGCCGGTGATGGGCTCGTTGCAGCCCCCGCACAGCATCCCCTGCCGGGAGTGGAAGTGCAGCACGCAGAGGGTTCGGCCCTCCAGCTCCATGAAGCGGCCTCCGGTAATGGGCTTCAGGCAGTCCTGTACCAGGAATGGATGATTTCAGCAATAAGCCACAAGAGGCCGTGGTTTACAGTGATTTTAGAACAGCTAGGCCGGGGGCGTTGTTAGGCACGATGGGAAAAAATGATTACTAAAATGCATAGCAACACATCATAACACAACATAAAATTTGATAATTTATTGACAACAAATCATCGTTCTTCCGCCAGGCAATATGGTTCCTCAAGACAGAAAATGGTTGCCAAGCAACACAGGCTAGCATACAGACTTTAGCATATAGGCGCATTACTACTAAAATCAGAATCAAGCACTGGAACTATCCGGTCAATTACTATTTAGTCATTTAGCTGAGAGAGACTTATGGGTAACGCTTTATATTAAGGTCCTTGTAATAACCATTAATTAATAGGTAATAAGGCACTTGTAAGTCCTTACAAGATGCTTATTAACATTATTGTGTGTTTATAAGCCTATATAAGTGTTAATAATGGCATTATAATACAGTTAATAGCAGGCTATAACACATTTATAAGCGCTTATAAGAAACTTGTTAACAGTTTGCAAATGCTTAAGAACATTAATAAAAGCCTCATGAGTATCTTATAATTGTTCATAATAGCATTACAAACACCCATAACCCACCCATTACGACTTTGCCATGCCTTTATTAATCTTCTTTTGTTTGCTTATTGATATTAAAATATACTTTATAATAATAATAATTGATTGGATTTATATAGCGCTTTATTGGAGGTCACTCAAAGCGCTTACATAGTGTGTGTGTGTGTGGGGGATATATGACACCTCATCCGCTACCAGAGTGTAGCACCCACTTGGGTGATGCACGGCAGCCAGTATGCGCCAGAACGCTCACCACACACTGGCACAGCGGAGAGGTGAGGAATGAAACTAACCAATTTGAGACCAGGGGATGATTAGGTGGCCATGTTGGTACAAGAGCCGGGTTGGGAATTTGGCCGGGACACCGGGGTTAGCACCCCTACTCTTGCGATGAGTGCCACGGAATCTTTAGTGACCACAGGGAGTCAGGACCTCGGTTTAACGTCTCATCCGAAAGACGGTGCTCTAGACGGGACGGAGTCCCCGTCTCCATCCCGGGGCATTGGGGATCTAGCAGAGGCCAGAGGGATGAGCACCCCCTACTGGCCCTCCAACACCTCTACCAGCACCAACTGGTCTCCCATCCAGAGATGGACCAGACCAGCCCCTGCTTAGCTTCCAAAGAAACCAGCAGTGCAAGGCAGGTAGCCATGGTGCTGGCACCATGGCTACCTGCCTTGCACTGCTCATCTATTATAAGTTAACTATGCACTTGTTAATAGTTAACTATGCTTTTTGCAGCTACCTGATCTAAAGCGAGAACAATGCCTTATTAAGGCTAATAAATCATTTATTATGCAAGCATCCTTTAAGAATCTTTTTTTGTTTGCTTTACTGAAATAAAATATACTTTATTATGCCGTTATTATTAGTTAACTATGCACTTGTTAACAGTTAACTATGCTTTTTGCAGCTTCCGTTTTTTTTTCTTCCCACTATATCAGCCTTGACCACATTCTAGATGTGGAGGTTGTGAAAATCATTAACCAGTAATTAACACATAATGAAATATTTATTAGACTTAATAAGGCATTGTTCTCGCTTTAGATCCGGTAGCTGCAAAAAGCATATTAACTGTTAACAAGTGCATAGTTAACTTATAATAGATGAGCAATAAAGTATATTTTAATATCAATAAGCAAACAAAAGAAGATTAATAAAGGCATGGCAAAGTCGTAATGGGTGGGTTATGGGTGTTTGTAATGCTATTATGAACAATTATAAGATACTCATGAGGCTTTTATTAATGTTCTTAAGCATTTGCAAACTGTTAACAAGTTTCTTATAAGCGCTTATAAATGTGTTATAGCCTGCTATTAGCTGTATTATAATGCCATTATTAACACTTATATAGGCTTATAAACACACAATAATGTTAATAAGCATCTTGTAAGGACTTACAAGCGCCTTATTATCTATTAATTAATGGTTATTACAAGGACCTTAATATAAAGCGTTACCGACTTATGTCTCAGTCACTGTTGGAAATCTCAATCTAAAGTCACTGTAAGTCGCTTTCTTCAGCTCGAGATTTCCAACAGCGAATTTAGACACGTCATTAAGGAGTAGGTAGGGCATCTTGCACAAGGTTGCCTACATGTACACTGAGGACATTGGGGATCGAACCCAGAACCCAGCCAAGAGTCAAACACTCGAACCACTATTCTGCCCCTGGTTATGATGCAAAGAGAGCAGCTATGTTCTTTTTTTATAATTTTTTTTTATAGTATAGCTCAAAAGAGGATAAATATATTAAACAAATGTTCCTGTCTCAATCAATTGCTACAGTGATATTGTTTTAATATAGTCTCATTAATTATTACTCCTGTTCATATTTATAATGTTGGACATTAATAGTGTTGTTGTAATGGAAGCAAAAGTGCAAATTCAGTTAAGTGGGACCAGGTGTTAAGAGGTATTCAAGCAAGCCTGTGGACCTAATGTAAAAGATACCTACACTCTTGATTTTAATTGCAACATTTCACAGCCTGTTCATCGGGCACAAGGTTTTCATTAGCCTGGTAGTGGTCAAAACTTGAAGCAAATGAAGGAGGCGTGTGACTATATCTTGGACCGGGGCCATTGCCACTGCTGTGTGTGTGTGTGTGTGTGTGTGTGTGTGTGTGTGTGTGTGTGTGTGTGTGTGTGTGTGTGTGTGTGTGTGTGTGTGTGTGTGTGTGTGTGTGTGTGTGTGTGTGTGTGTGTGTGTGTGTGCTGTGTGTGCGCGCATGTATGTGTGTGCGTGCATGTGTTTGCATGTGTGTTGCCATGAATGTGTGTGTGTGTGTGTGTGTGTGTGGTCTGTGGTGAAGGACTCACAGAGCAGACAAAGCACTCCGGGTGCCAGGTGCCATTGGCTGCAGTCAGGTAGTTCTCCTTCACCGGCTCACCGCAGCCGGAGCACTTGGGCGCGAAGAGGAGGTAGAAGTCTCTGTTACAGTACGGCTTCCCGTCCTTCTCCAGGAAGCCTATTGGAGAACAGGAGAACATTGATTGGTTAGCTGGTTGATTACCTGTCTGCAGCACCGTGGGTTGATGAGCCACACCCACCTTTGCTTGCCCAACACAAAGCAGTGCTCATAAAGCCCAGCTAGGAACACACAGGGTGTGATCGTATGACCTCCATCTGTGCCCACATTTAAATATGACTCTTGTGTTGGTAGTGTACAGTGTGATACACTGTGTGCAAATTAGACACGCAGTACCTAACCATGTGACCAGGATTGAATCAAATATTTTTTTAAATTATTCTAACCAATATATTCCACCCAGGATAGATAGACAGACAGACAGACAGATAACACAAGATACATGGATATACAGACTCTCTGACCTTCCGACCCAAACAGGCTTCCACAGTGGGTACAGAAAAAGTGTTCAGGGTGCCAACTTTGGTCCAATGCAGTCAGGATTTTCTGCCAAAAACCACGAAAGATTGGGAAATCAGGCATCAGTTCATCATGTTTCTTTTTTTACTCATGAGTAAATAAATACATTAATAAAAGTAGAGGAACCTGCATGATGGGGCCTTTGCAGTATCCACAGCGGGGAGAAAAGAGACGATGGTAGTCTTTGTTACAGTAGGGCCGTCCGTCCCTCTCGAAGAACCCTTGGGTGCCAAGCTCCGTGTTGCAGGACACACACACAAAGTGCTCAGGGTGCCACACTTCGCCGAGGGCTGTGATGATCTGGAACGTCAGAGAAAATACATGCAGCGATTCAGAAGGACATAAGGACATGTGTTTTCATACCTCACACCCATCCACACTTAAGTTTATACTTGTACTTGAATTTGTACTTGTACATGTACTTGTACTTGTAATTGCATGTATACAAGTACACAATACGAGTACAATTATTTACAGTACTTGTACTGTATACTTGTACATATACTTATACTTGTATATATGCTATAGGCCTAGTGCAAAGACAGAACAATCAGAAAGTTAGTTACCTTTCCCACAATGCATTTGCCACAGGAAGCGCAGTGGCCCTTAGCAACGGTGCAGACACCAATCTTCTCCAGGTCAGAGCTCAGCCCTCCCAGGAGGTCATCGATGGCGTCTATCTGATTGGACTTTGAGACCGTCCTGTCTGAACCTGCTGCGGATGCACCCTCCTTGTTCTCTTGCAGGCTACTCAATGGTTTCCCCTTCATCGACTTCTTCTGCGTAAGCGGAGGAGGAATTGAAGAGGGAGGGGTTGGATCCTAATGGATGAAAATAGAATTACAATGCGATTTATCTTCTTTGTTTTATTGTTGAGTACACAAGGACCTGGTGAATGCAATTTACATTTTAGCTCTGTCTTTGAGGGGGTGGATGTGGGTTTTGGATTCCAGGAGGTAGACCCATAGGTATGCCTCTAGGAACCACCATTGAACACTTTGTCAATGCTGCCCTCTTCTGTAAAATCTGGGTAATTCCTCCAAGACGTTTAGCAGTTACAACCATTCAATGATTTGGTCTCCTCAGTACAATATTTCCTTACTTTTTCATCCAAAAAAATTATTGAAATGCTCAAAGGGATGTTTCACCATTCAACAAATGTTCTATATGATGAGGTATATGATGGAAATGTTGATAATGTGTGTGTGTGTGTGTGTGTGTGTGTGTGTGTGTGTGTGTGTGTGTGTGTGCGTGTGCGTGTGCGTGTGCGTGTTTTTCAGGAAATATTTTTGGATCAACTCAAGCAGTATTTTCTCTTACCCCTATATCCAAGCTGAGCAGGTCCTGCATGATGGAGTCCAGCTCTTTACTGGCTGAGTCAAGGCTCAGTGCTGCCACCACGGGGGATGGCAGGTCACTGCAGACACAGACAGAGAGAGAGAGATAGAGAGGGAGAAAGAGAGAGAGAGAGAGATTTTTACATTTTTAAAGGTCTATCTGCACCTGATACCATTTAGTACCAGGCTACATTTACAGATTATCCTGTAAATGATAATGATAAGCATGTGTCCATATTAAAATTGAAACACAGTACAACCGGCCTCAGTTTCCTTTTATTGGCCTGTTGTTTCGACTCAGAATCAGTTAGGGAGTTACAACCTGTACACACTGCTGGAGTTTCCGCCTTTTGCAAGGGCACTGGCAGACTCCATGTAAACACCATCTTCTGCACTCTGAGAGACACATCATGTTACATGTAGTGTAAGGTCAGGACAGGTATTACATGAACACATGGTGTATAAGGAATAACATTATTGGATCCAGGAATCCAATAAATGGTAATTAATCATAAAATTAAGAGACTTTGTATCAGTGTCTTTACTTCTCCATGGCTGGAAGTGTGTCCACTGTTCACAGGCACTGTTTCAGCAAAAGCTGAATTCAGAGCCAACTCCTCCAATAGGAAATCTAGAATCCGAAAAGAGCATACACACATACATGCTTTTTCTTTTTTGGCCCTCTATTTCTGTCTTTCACTCTTACTAAAACAGATTTTTTTTTTTTTTTATGGAAATTGTGTGGTTAAATATGTCAGATCATCAGTTGCTTCCTTTTGCAGTTGGTTGCAGAGGTTGCTGCTTCAGGAAGTGACAAAAATTCAGAGTAGAGAAGTGAAACGTCCAACAGTAACACTGTGAGGTGTTGCAAACAAATCCAACTGCCTCCATTACACAATCAGTAATGTTACTTAACTGAGATGATATTGCTATACTGTGAGTGAATTCTTCCAAAGGGGAAGTTAACAGAAAGTGTGTTGTACTTCTAGAGGTCTCTGTAGCTTGGTAAAAGATATATATTTCGTCTAGAGATCTACATATCTAATTCAGTTATTTCCTTGCCCTGAATCATTATTTGTAAAAATGAAAGCGTTCATAAGAACAATCCTGAGGAATTCATCCCAACATGGTGAAGAAATAAAAAGCAGTGCCAATTCATTTAAATTGGAATGATGTAAGTATTTTCTTGTATCCATTTGTAACGATTGAGAATATATATATATATATATATGTTCTTCTAAAACAAAATTGCATGTCACATAGACTGTTTGTTTTGATACAGATATGGCTATTTATGAACCAACATGAAAACATTTATATATATAGCCGAAGAAGAAAGACGAAATGTCTTACCCAGTTCATTCATGTTCAAGTCCACGTTTGCACTTTGTCACTGTAAATCAGTATCTGCTAATCAATCTCTCTCTCTCTCTCTCTCTCTCTGATACACTACGTACCCACCCATACGCACACACGTATGGGTGTGTGTATGCGTGTGCATACGCACACACGCACAAACAGGATGATCTGGTAACACGGTCGTGTTTTGTATGTATGTATGTATGTATGTATGTATGTATATATATGTGTGTATGTATAATTGTGTATCTTTAATATTTAGAATTAACGTTTCATCTACAAATTAAGTACAATTTAAATCAGTAACATATCTCCAATTCATTAGACTTTTTTTGAGGTGCAGGGTGGTGTTGGAGGCGTGTTATTTTGTTAGATGACTTTAGGACTATAGTCCTTAACAGCACACAAGTCAATCCTCAAATAGTGTAGAAATAGCGGTCATGCAATTGCTACACATATTTGATTTTTAGCCAATTGATGAAAACATTTATAGTGAGTTCACACACAAGACATGCACTGTCTCTGTATTATTGTGCCTGTAGTTGAAATAATACAATCTCATATTTATACTAAGCAGCTGAACCCAGTATGGTGCTTAGGTTCTACATCCAATTTTGTTTTGGTCTCGGTCTCGGTCTCGAGCTGAACTAGTCTTGGTCTTGTCTTGGTCTTGATACTCTCTGTTCTTGGTAGTGTCTTGGTCTCGGTTTAGGCAGTCTTGACTACAAGTCTAATGTATGTATGTATGTATGTATGTATGTATGTATGTATGTATGTATGTATGTATGTATGTGTGTATGTATGTATGTATGTATGTATGTTGGCTGCAACCAGGGCCGTACGCAGAGTTTTAGAAATACCAAGGTCCAAAAACAGAGTTTGCTAGGGAGGTTCGGGGGCATGCCCCCCCGGAAAAAAATTGATTTCTCTGATCTAAATATGTGCATTTTAAGACGTTTGGAGAGCAAAAATTGGATAACAATAGCTTTAAAACCATGTCAGTGGGCAGTGGCATAAATGATCTGTCAAGCAGTAATACATTAGCCTGGCAAGCCAGACCCACATCAGAAGGATGTAGGGTCTGGACTGCTCCATTGGCAGTGTGGGCGGGATAAACGGTTGTCTTTCAAGTTCCCTCTGCACGCAATAGGATAACGAAGAAGGTGACGTAGTCAGAGCGACGGAAATGAGTCCATGGGGAAGTGTTCTGTATGGTGGATTGTGGAAGAATAGTGAAATAAAATGTTAACTTCAAGTCTTGAAGAGTCGCGGCCAAAGCCGAGTCGAAAGACAGCTGTTCGCCAGCACAGGGGCGGACTGGCCATCGGCCCACCGGGCCGATGCGCATTTGGGCCGGTCCAAATTTTTTCTCGGCCGGTCATAATACGTCGGCTGCAGGTCCGGGGCGTCAACAATCGCGCACCAACTCTCAGCCCCCCCCCCGTCAAAAATCGCGCAACGCCAAGGCCGGTCCAGGACTAAATTGCCCGGGCCGAATTTTGTTCCCAGTCCGCCCCTGCGCCAGCAGCAGCAGCCATTGTTTACCTCTAACACGGAACTTTCGCAACTCTGTCGTCATGGTAGCCCGGCTTCCGACTCCGCCCCTCACGCTGTGATTGGCCTGACAGATTTTCTGTTTCCAGCACAGAAAGCCGACGGAGAAGTGCTAGACCCCCCTGGCTGCAAATTAAATTTGCTGCCGCTAGGGGCGTCTAGATTTCTAGGCTAGTAATACTTGAGAATCAGGTTAAATGTTGCAAGAAATGATCCACACTACAATCTGGAAATACAGAAGAGGCTAAAATGATCACGAAACATCTGAAAATGAATTCTGACAATGTTTAATTAAAGTGTTCAAGTAAAGGGAAATTCACACTACAGACACCATTGAAATTTAATCATGACCACATATGGGAGCATAGGTTGATTTTATGTGTGTGTGTGTGTGTGTGTGTGTGTGTGTGTGTGTGTGTGTGTGTGTGTGTGTGTGTGTGTGTGTGTGTGTGTGTGTGTGTGTGTGTGTTGATTATCCATGGCAGTGGAGATCATCCAAAAAGAGGGCAGTGTTTTGTCAGGGAGGCTAGGATAATCTTGCAATGAAAATAAAGGAAAGAAAATATAGGGGTACTTAATTTTAACATGAATGTCAACCCTTTACACAAACGGAATTGAAAGAGAAGCATTTTGTTGAAAGTTTATCAGTTTACCATTACTGGCTAGCTAGCTAGTTAATTCACTCAAGTGAAACTAACTAGCCGGCATCATGATGGCATGATGGCCGCTGGTGGACGGAGCGCCACCGCACAGGATGAGCTGTTGGTCAGATGACGTCTGGAGACGAATGACATTGAACTAGCAGCAGTCACTAGTGCAGCTCTCTAGTTACCTGGATCACGCTTCGCATGGATTCAGGCGCTACCTGACGCTGGTCCTGGTCCTGGTCCTGGCACTGCCTCAAGTTAACATAATGAAAGAGTTTGTGACGACAAGATCATCCACTTCCCCGACCACACACACACACACACACACACACACAAGCAATGACGCGGTGATCAGACGTGCAAGTCGTATTTTGGCGTTGTACAATGTCTTTGCCACACCAAAGTAAAGTCATTTTTAGGCAATTATTTCACGACTTTTATTATATACGGCCCTTTCTGCAACTAACTAATTATTTTCATAGTTGATTAATCTAATGATCATTTGTTCGATTTATTGTTTAATAATTGAGTCTAGAAAATGTCAGAAATAACAGCAAATGCCATCACAAGTTAGCGAGTCTTGATTTTCCCTACAAAAACGAGACAAAGACAAGCAGATTCTCAAACTATAGGCCTATTGATGTGTTACAATGGGGGCAGGATATGGTAGTGGCTAGGGGGTTTTGAGTCAAAAGGTACTGGATTCGAGTCCAAAGTGTGCTTGCTTTATCTGACAAGAAGTGTTTATTTTACCGTGATCCTTGATCCAAATATTAGAGATCTTCATCATCAAGCAGGAAATGTTTGGTATTTGTGCTTGATAAATTACCTAAACAACTAATCGATTATAAAAATGTGATTCGATTAATTTTCTGTCGCTATATACATTTTTAAAATATATATTCATATACATATATAAAATAATAATAATTATTATTATTATTATTAATATTATTATTATTTATTTTTTTGTGAAATGTCGGGAAAGAAAAAAAAAAAATATATATATATATATATATATATATATATATATATATATATATATATATATATATATATATATATATATATATATGTATGTGTGTGTGTGTGTGTGTGTGTGTGTGTAGGCATACGTGTGCAAAGTAAACCTTTCTTTTGAGGAATGTATTCAGCTCTGTACCACCCTGGTTCGAACCATTGGGGGAACCATGGGGAGGGTAATTTGGGATTTTGCATTGCATTGAATGTTATACATATTAATAAGCAAATTCATGAATTTGACACTGAAATAAATTAATAATGTTACGAAACATGTACATATGTTAAAATGTGGCCTTTATTGTCGGCAGCATTAAGTTCCTTTAACACTTCATCCACCTAGTTTTTGGTTCAGTCGCAGTCAGTTCTGACCGGAAGAACCTGTGTTTACTGCTACACCACAGGCTGTGCACCACGTTAGCATTGCGATCTGTCACTTTCACTCCTTTGCGTTTTTTTAATTGGTAACGTCCGACACTTTGGACGATTTCTTGGAAAATATTAAATGTGTCTTATCTACAGAATCTCCCTACGCCGAAGAGACACAGACCGTCGTTGCAATGACTTGGTGGCTAACGTAGCGCGGTTAGCCAGCTAAAGCTAGCAACGTATCGCAGCTAAAGGTAGACTGCATACGGCTACAACAGGTAAAACATGTCTTTGCACTCCACGGGGCGGGCGTACGTGTGACTCTATATATATGCTATACTAAACCCCGAGCGGCTGTCACTGTCACTGTCACATGTTCAACGTGTCCCCCTTTCCAGCTCCTGGTTTTACCTGGGGGGGGGGGGGGGGTGAGCCACCATGGGCGCAGAGAGCAGCGCCGTGCGGACCTGCGCTCTGGAGGAGCCGCTGTTCACGCTGCCCTCCGGCCTCACCATGCACTCCGCGCTGCTGCAGGACGGCAAGCCCGCCTCGGTGTTTGTTCACAAGCAGGGAAACGAAGACAAAGTCAACAAAGCTGCTAAAGTGAGCTTCCTTCCTGGCGTCCCGGAAAACGTGTATTTAACGGCAATGTTTTTTTTTAAAGTTGTGATCTTCAATGGCGTGGGCTCAATAGATGGTTAAATGGTGCCCGTTATTTTCAGCTGGGATTATGTATTCTACTGTTCAAGAGATGCAATCGTCCGGGGCTACAGTCATTGCATATACATTTGATGTCAAAGGTGCAGTTAGTGGTTCGGCATCCTGCTAAACATTGGTATCAGGCAGGCTGTCGTGTGGACATCGGGGGGAATCAAACCCAGAACCAAGTCGAACACCATAGCACTATTTGCATTAATAACAGAACACGACTGAAGTTATTTGCAACATTTGTCTCTTGATGTGGGTGTCATGAAGTCAATATAGTTAGCAGCGCTCTATTCACTTCAATCCATTGGCCTGCTATGAACACCTTGTGATTTGTGAACCTTTTCCTTCAGCACCTGAAGACCCTGAGGCACCCGTGTCTGCTGCGCTTCCTGTCGTGCTCGGTGCAGAGCGGCGGCATACACCTGGTGACGGAGCGGGTGCAGCCGCTGGAGCTGCTGCTGGACAGCCTGTCCCCGGAGGAGACCTGTGCCGGCATCTATGACCTCCTGCAGGCCCTCGTCTTCCTCCACGAAAGGGTGAGGGTGAAGTGAGGGGTGACGTGCGCAGCCTAGTTATGATGAGAATTAGTTGGTGTGGTTAGGTATGGCTGTGTGGTGCTACTTATTGCTACAAGGTGTCTCCCACTCATCTGTTGATCTGCTATGATTGTTTACTGCCCTGCTGACCATAAGTTTGTTTTCTACAATGACCTATGATGATCTATTTGACATTATTCTACATTTACCCAATTGATTCACTGTCTACTCTGTACAGAAGAATGGACTTTGATTCCCAGCTCTGTGTGGTAGAGGTAGTGACACAAGCATTTGGAGGTGGGTCTACCAGTAGAGCTGCCTGGGGGAGGAGTAGGAGAATATCATTAGAGAACTTGTGTTGTGGTAAAAGTTGTCTTAACTATTTCAACAAAGACAGTGATGGATTGTACGTTTAAATTCAAATTGCAATGACATACACCAGGCAGGAGTAGCATGTACTCATCTGAGTTATGAGCCTTGTAACACATTGTTGCTGTTTAGTTTTCCTGTTTGTTTAGTCGTTTACACTTTTATCCAAAGCGAGGCACAGGTAGGGGATCGAATTCAGTACCTTTTGACTCAACACCCTAGCCACTACCCTATCCTGCCCCCATTGTAACACATCAAGGAGTATAGTTTGAGAATCTGCTTGTCTTTGTCTCGTTTTTGTAGGGAAAATCAAGCCACAACAATGTGTGCATGTTGTCCGTGTTTGTTAGCGAGGATGGCCATTGGAAACTGGGAGGGATGGAGACCGTGTGCAAGTTCTCTGAGGCTACTCCCGAGGTAAGAGGTGGAAGCAACACACAGGGGTATCGTGGCCTCTCCTTACATTATTTTACAATACATTTCCTTGCTGGGATATCTCATTGTTTACTGTTTCTTAGCCCTATTGTTAGTACTATGATCTGTTACTTTTTTACTGTCATGTAAAACACTTTAATACGTTTTATATAAATCGCTTATCTTTTTAATATCCTAAATGAAGTAGCTTTATGAATGATACAAATATTATAAAATATGAATATTATAAAAAATACAGTAATTACCTCTGATTTTGTCTTCATATTAGTTCCTGAGCAGCATTCAGAATGTGAGAGATACCAGTTCTATTCCTCCAGAGGAGCGGGTGAGCCGAACACTACATGCTGCTTTAACATGCATTCTTCGACACTCTTGTCTTGAATGGAGCGAGGATGTATAAAACACTTTTTTTTACAGGTTGAGGGCTTCAAAACACTGCCTGATAAACATGCCCATTCTCGGGACTGTTTCTCTTTTGGCATTATGGTGGAGACACTTCTTCCCCTTCTGAATGGCTATGGTGAGTACTGGCTGCTTTATCCATTGCATTAATTTCTGTCCTCTTTAATGGAAGTCATGCCCAAAGGATATTATAAATCCAGTGTCCTGTGTGTGACCATTGTACATGTTATTTTTCCCACCGTTGATTTTGCTGATGTTCAGTGTCAGACGAGATGTCGGACAGCCTGAAGACGACCTTGCAGACGAGCCTGCTGACTTCTGACCCTTCCTGCCGACCTGCCCTCAGCTCTCTGCTGACTCACGACTTCTTCAGGTTTTTCTCAACACACTTATCTCTTATTCTGTTATTGACCTGCCTTCGATGGAACATAACAATGGAAACGTTTGTAGTAACTCGGCACTTTTCTTTTCTTCTCCATTTTTAGAAATGACTTTCTGGAGGTGATGAATTTTCTGAAGAGCCTCACTCTGAAGACGGAAGAGGAGAAGAATGAATTTTTTAAGTGAGTTAAGAGTCATCAATCATGCATAAATCTCAACATACTTGGTTGATGATGCTCTCCTCTGACCTCAGCCACTTTTCATGGAGAACAAGTTCCATCTGTTGAAGACATTATCCATGGACGATATTGTGATGTATTGCTTGTGGTATAGATTTCTGTTGGACCGGGTCCAGAACCTTCCAGAGGAGCTGATAGCTGCACGACTCGTCACCAAACTCCTCAACGCCCTGGTATTCGCAGAACCCATGGCGGTCAAAAGCTTTCTGCCTCATCTGCTTAAGCCAAAGATGGGTAAGTAATCAAAGGACAAAAAAGCATCAATACTACACAGCAGCACACATGAAAAAAATTGTAAATTTGTGTTGACTCTTAAGTTACCTCATGCTCCCCCTCATCCGATATTCATTTTCTACCTAAACAATACTGCTTATGATGTCTCAGTTTAACCCCCTAATGAAAAACCTCAGTGGTCAGGCAAAATCACCTCATACAATAATGCTTATAATGGCAAAACGACTCAGTTCAATCCCCAGTGGTCAGGTAAATTTAGTGTTGACGGTCATATTTGAACTCCTGGCAACCGTTATGTCCCTTTCTATATTCCTCATCACTGGCGGTAGATTCCGGCAGCGGGGGGAGCAACGAGGAATGCCTCCTCTCAGTGTCCCTCTATCGGAAGCACGTGGTGCCCCAGCTCCTCAAGCTCTTCAAGGTCAACGAGGAGCACGTGCGCATCGTGCTGCTGGGTCACATCCACATCTACGCCGAGTTCTTCTCTCAGGACGAACTCAAGAACCATATCCTACCTCAGGTGAGATGATCGAAAAATCGAGATCCCACTCTGCAGTTTTGCAACAGCACTGGTTTATCCTACGTTTGTTTGTCCATCCCCCTGACTGCAGATTTTACTGGGAATGAGGGACACCAACGATTATCTGGTTGCCATGACGCTGCAGAGCCTGGCGGTGCTGGTGCCGTTGCTTGGTGCACAGGTGGTGGTGGGCGGAGAACGGACCAAGGTGTTTAAGCGCACCACGCCCAACTTCACCAAGTCCACGGAGGTCACTCCTGAAAGTAAGTAATGGAAGTCAAGTCGATTGTAAGGGGTTGCTAGTTTAGATATTTGGTATTGGTCTTCACGCCATTTAAGAATTACACCGCCTTTGAGTTAGGCTTTTAAAAAATGTTTTGAGCGTCTTGCCAAGAGCAGAGGAATTTGTTGTACTGGGCGGTTGCCAGTTTTCAATGTTTGCTGTTTGTGGGTTGATTGAAAAGGCTCCTGATAAAGATGTCCTAGAAGGTACATCATACCTCTGTTCCATCACATGTTGTCTGTGTTTTTTTTTTCTAGCATCTCCTGTCCATATAGTTGGCGGGCCCCATCCCCAGATTGCACAGCCTTCCAAGGTCTTTAATCTGTTCCCCAAAACGACAGGCGTTGTCCTGGGGGACTTGAGCAGGTTACACAGTGGTAGCGAGTCCCTTAGTAGCTACCCAAATCCAGCCAAGTCAAGTAAGCAGACCTCGCCCTTTTATCATTGGTACAAACTTTAGATTCTTGCCAACACGATTTCCGGAAACGTAATTATTTAATTTTGTCTTTCAGCTATCGGTAGAGAAATGTCTCTCCCACTGAACGGCTTCAGCCAAAACAGTGAGCTGGAGTCCCCGACGTACAGCCCTGACCAGCCAGAGGCTGTGGCTGGCCAGCGTGACGACTGGCCAGACTGGAGTGACACAGAGGAGGGGGAGAAGAGAGAGACGGGGCAGCCGGTCCAGATTCACATCCAGGCCTCTGAGAGAGATCCTCCAGCCAAGCTGCCTCTCACATCCTGCCTTGTGGAAGAAGAGCCCTGGGACGATATTGAGGATGGAGAACCTGCATCGGACGTCTCCCCGACAGCTCCCTCACCAGACTCGATCATCCTCACCGCACCTGCTGGGGGCCTAACTTCCGCACCTTTAAGACAAACTGTTGAAACGCTCAGACTGGGACTGGGCTCCTCCAAAGCCCTCAAACTGAGCTCATGCCCGCAGGCCTCCACACAGAGCAAGGTCACTTCATCATGGGACAATGGGTGGAGTGAGGACAAGGACTTTCAGAAATCCCCCCCAGACGCTTTGTCTAAATTTAGAACCAAGGGCGAGGCGCCCAGGATAAACGGGGGGTCGGTAGGTGGGCTTGGGGAGGAGTTCACCATAGAGGTGAGAAAGAGGCCAGACAGAGACCCCGAGCTGGACCTGTTTGCAGATATGGTGCCGGACATCAAGATGTCCTCTCCGACTTTGGTGCTGCCCGGGAACGGCGGTTTCACCGACAGAGGACTGTTTACAGCTGGACTCCACAGTGAGCCCTCAGAGCCCCACACATCCATCGACACGGTCACAATCACTGCCAAGTTCGCAGCGACAGAGACGACAGAGGTGAGTGTAGACTAGATCAAATGTCAATCTTTGATTTCAACACTAAAGGGTTCTAAATGATGATTAATAAGTTATGTGTTTAAAATTCAAAGTGATATTTGAATCAAAGATGCATTCCAACAATTCAATCCAATTTGTTAATGGCATATTAAATGAACTAACTGCTTTCTAACAAATTGCTGGAAAATGTTCTTGGCTAAAATATATGAAATTGACATGTTTATGTAAATTATATTTTCTTTTCTCCCTTCTACTTTACATTTTTGCTCACTCCTCACATGTCTTTCTCTCCACAGACGGAGGCTGAGGGCTGGGGCGATGGAGACGACCTTAACTGGGAGGATGAGAATGTTTGGTAGTGAAACATCAGATCTGACTCACTCATCCAGAATGACATGACGAAACATTTAACCACTGGAATTTAAAATGTCCAGGGTGTGTCTTCATGCAACACATTGCACTAATAAGCCAATCAGTGACCAGTAATTTTCCTCCCATATAAAAGGTGTCCAGTCATCATTTGAAATAGTGATGCAGTGCTATCTATCAATAATGTACACAGTTTAGAATGCATACATTTTGACATACTGTACATTCAGGTATGTTTGAAGCCAGTGTCACCATCAGGTTACTTCAACTTTTTGTACTGGAGAAAGAGGCGGGGGTGGGGTATAACCAGCTAGACTGGGACGGGTATAAGATCATACTTTTTTTTTTTGTTGCCAAATTGTGATTAAAGCTATAGGATATATGAAGAATCAATACTTCAAGCTGGGCTAAATGTTTGTTTTTTTCTTTTCCATCTGCTTGGTTTCTATTGTGCCATAAATGACTTGAATTATGATTAGGATAATCTTGTGAGAAGACACAGCTTGTCCAAGGTTTTTCTGAAGGGGTGGTAAAATGGCGCTAAGAATGTTGATTACAGAGATGGATATAATTTATTAGTTTTCTGGATTGCTGGAGAAATAAACTTTATGATATAGGATATGACCCAGTCTGTTCTGTGTCTTACATTTGTAATATTACATATAATGTATTTTATATATTCATTAAGTGAGGCCCCACTGAAGAGTTCAAAGTTGAGCTGTGACAACACAATAGACTTCCTAAATACATAGGGAAGATGTTTATTACAGTAAACCAAATCAATAAAAAGGTTGAACAATTACAAGATGTCATTCAAGAGTAATTGTCAAGCTTTAAAAAAAATACAGAAGAAAGATATACTGTAACATGAAAGTAAAATTATTGAGCACATAGCCAGTTTTAGGATGCAATCTCGGATCCATATAGGAAGGCTTTCCCAGCCTTAGCTGTGTAATTCAACATGGTGGGGTGCTGCTAGGTGGAGCTTGGCCCTGGGCTGATCTGGGTTATCAAATTCTGCAATTCTTGTAGTTTGGCTTCCAGCCACTGTGGCGGCGGTAGGGGAGTGGTGTCCTGGCTGCCGAGAGCCTGCAGGGCCTTCAGAGCACTCTCAGCCGTCTGGACGTAGCGGCTGTACTCCTCCTCCTTGCTGGTCTCCTGTCGAACTCTCTTAGGACATGGCTGAGAGAGAAGAGAGGACAACCTTATGTGAGAAAGCCTCGACCTCTCCATGAACAATGTGACAATCTAAATTTAATCTAAGAACTGTAGGGATTTTGTTTTAGGAATAGTGGGTGCCATTTTGCCTATTCAATAATTACTACCTCACTATAAATTAAATGCCACATTGTGGCACTCAATGGGTATTCATAATTCCTTTACACAAAAACTGTCAATGGGCATGTATGCTTATTAGAGCCTTACAGGAACGATGCAAGGTAAGGCTTGCTGGGAAGGTGACTAACGTCATTAGTTTGACTTGCAGGGGAGAGAAAGATTATCCAAGATTTAAAAAAAAAAAATTGCTCCCCTTATTAGTGCGAGCCAGAGCCTATTGTGTAAAAGGTAGCCAGGGAGAAAGCTATGTGGCAAGTGTGGTGGAAAAGGATATTGAATAAACAACAAAAACCACTTACCTCTGAGTCAGCAGTGGCACACACGGTAGACCCGCTCAAAGCGCCATCTATTTCTGTCTCCAGCCTCCTATTGTTTTGCTCAATCATGAGGGACTCCATGTTCAGCCTGTCCAGTCGTCTCTGCCCCGCTTCCTGGCCATTAACAGTCTGACGAAATAACAGAAATAAGGCAAGGTCCATCTATTGTTCCTCTGCATGCTTTTACATTGGAGTCACTCACCTTGCTGAGATAATTTACCACTTTGGCCTTGGTCTCTTCCACAGACAAGCTGTGGGAGATAACCTCCTCGTGATTTGTGATCTAAATAAAAGTAGCATACATGCATACACATTGTCAATAAACTTGTACATGTTTTTATTTTTTTAAGCATTTATTATCCAATCACATCAGCCGATTCAGTTCCCCTCACCTCTGCAAAGTGAGCGAAGGCCTCCAGGGCGTGCTGGTGTAACAACCAGGACCTCTCAGCCAGCAGAGATCCAAACAGGCTGCTCAGCCTGGGCAGAATCTGGCTCTGTGGGCCAAAGAACCACAGGGAGGGCGTTAACATGAAAAATGTCTTAGTCAAGTGTGCAAGCGTACTTGGAGGATAAGTAAACTCTAAAATCACTTTTTCTAGTTGGAAATGGTTTTGTTTGGTGTGTTGGTGAACATTTCTGTGATAATTTTGACTAAATGTATAGTTAGTAAACAGGGGAAATTATCTGTAAAATACAAGAAGTCTGCTACTTCCCAACTCAAAACGCTTTTCCAGAGCGGTAGTTTTTGTATTGGCTGCAAATTCTGCTAAAGCAAGTGTGACATGGGTTTTGACAACGCCCCTCACACTTGCTCCCAATGTCAATTTTTTCTAAAACCTTAATGAATTCTTTTCAAACTTATAGGCAAGTTCTCCTGCTAAAACAGGGGTTTACTTACCCTTTAAAACACAGTTTTTCAACTTTTTACATTGATCATATTTTCCTTACACACCATTACAGTTCATGCCAGTACCTATTAAGCATTGATCACCATCATTGATCAAATAAAACCATTGCTGTTTCGCAATATACTTCACACCAGCATGACAATCAAGTGTAGGACTATGAAAAAAGGTAAAAAGTCTCTGAAGCCATGGTTTCACTCCACTGTACCTGGCTGTCATGGGAAACAAACACCTTGCCGAGGGAGGCCAGGAACTCGAGGGCAGCCAGTGCCACTTGGTCCGGACACTTCTGAGAGACCAGCGATGCCACACATTGCAGAGCCTGAGACACACAGGCAGCAGCCAGAAGCATGGGGGTGTCAACACCTATTGTCTCCAATTGTTACATAGACCATTTACATTTTAAGACTACTCAAACATTTCTGTTCACGATTTAGGCTTAACAGATGGTGAAGAAAAAGAGAGACCTGATGGATGATACTGTGATCGATGGTCTTCACCAGGCTGGCTGTTATCACCAGCAGCCATCGCAGGGTACACTGGAGTACAGGATGGGTCTGAACCTGATGTTATAACAGACAGATCCATCCATGTGTCTTATGGGTGTGTGTGCATGAACACCATACAGTAGTACAATACAAGTGACATGAGGTGTGCGAGCATCTTACCTGCGCAGGACACATACGGGACCACAGCTGTGTGACTATGCTCCCTGCTGCTAACACACTCTCTCCCTCCGAGGAGGACGGCTCCCCACGGACGACCACTTGGAGGGCCCTCAGTGCTGTGTTCTGGGAGGGAGGGGGGGGGGGGGGGGCATGGTGCTGTTAACGTGGAGCTCCTGCATATTAAAGTCATTATTACATCTGAATGAACACCTGCCACCAGGCAATAGCAGATAGATTTGACCATTTGGCAGGGAAAAAATATTAGGGTAATATATTAAGTTGAAGGAGAGTAGTTATATGCACATTAAGTAGGTGCAAGGCTATTATGAAACAGCATCAATGAAAGGAGGGGGTAAAGCCTGCACACTCAGTGTGGCAAAGAGAAGTGTACAGTTGTACAAAGTGTGCACGGTTATATATGGTCGATTTTCCCATTGTGGCACGCAAAAATTCTAAAAGATCATTTTGGACCCTGTTGACTATCCTCACCACTTTGTCCACTTGCCCCAGCCTGTACCCTCCGTCCCGCCAGCGATCGAGGGCTTGTTGAGTGAGGGCGGTGACGTCCGTCCTGAGCCTGTGGCAGGCGTCCGGGGACAGGGCTCCGAGTTGGACATGGTGCCACACTGGGAGGTTCTCCACCCGGGACGGCGGGAAGCGCTCCACCAGCTCTGTCTGTACAACAGTAACAGAACAAGTGGTAAGCAAGCTGGCGGACAGACATATGGGGGGCGGGAGGGGGGGGGGGTGGGCGCCATATGTCACCCGGTGTATGTCTCCCAGGGTGAGAATGGGAGTTGTTAAAAGCATGCGTCATTAGGAGGGAGGGAGGTAAAGACTCTTAGGAAAACAAATGTAAGTAGAAATTGATTTTCATTTGTAGACCATTTCCATCATTTATAGTAATAATTAGGATGTTTTGATTAAATCTTTTCCTCATTTTGACTGAGAATGTGACTGTAGCCCATATAGTTACAGACCTATGGATGTTTAAGGCAAATGTTTATTTCAGTTTAATTTAGATTATT
This sequence comes from Merluccius polli, assembly GCA_030340625.1. Classification (NCBI taxonomy): domain Eukaryota; kingdom Metazoa; phylum Chordata; class Actinopteri; order Gadiformes; family Merlucciidae; genus Merluccius; species Merluccius polli. Next base: position 87,478 of record JAOPHQ010002296.1, read on the forward strand.
TATATTTACATGATTCTCTTTTCAAGCTTAACAATCTTTTATTAAGCCTTTTTATGACATATGACGTAAAGTGTGTCGGTAACTGGTTTGTGGTTCTGGTGAGTCACAGTATGGCTACACGTTTATATTTTATACTTCTCCTACCTTTGCCACTATTGCTATTTCTTTATCATCATATGTGCATTCTTCTTACTACGTAAGTAAGATTCAGTACATAAGTGTATCAATAGAACATAAAACAAATTGTTTAAAATGTACAATATCAATCATGATAATTACAACATTAAAAAAAACATTCAACATAAAAAATAATAAAAGTAATATAAAAATAAATCAATTAAAACAAGTTAAAAACAGTCACAGCTCAAATCAAGATGAGGTGAAAGTCTTGTATTATTAGAGTGTTTTTATTCTGACCTGGTGGTTGGGGGTCATGAGGACAACCAGGCGTCGGAGCAGCAGGCCCAGGTGGGACGACTGGTACACCCCGCTGGCACACACCTTCACCTGGGGGGGGAGCAGAGGTGACGGGCAGAGTCAGCATGTTGTCCCAGGAGGAGAGGAAAACCAGCCATAAGAAGGAGAGAAGACGGGGAGAGGTGAAGGAGGTGTAAATGTGTGATTTTCAGGCTTATTGTGCTGCAGTGTTGCACAATGTACCATGGTTAAGAGACAGGTGTCGCCGAGCCCCAGGCCCAGAGACACCAATTGTCACCTCTGCTGGATAGCCAGAGAACAAAAGCCCTGAGCCCATATTTGTTGCACAGAGAGAAGGCAGAGTTTAAAGAGGTTTAGAGGTTTTTAGGTTGTTTCATAGGGGAAAGCAAGCAAGATGACTACAATTGAGATACTAGATACAAATACAAGAAAGGCTTGCACAACACATGAGAGTGAGAGTGAGAGAGAGAGAGAGAGAGAGAGAGACTTTTCGATCACCATGCTGTTATGTGATCTGTTGGCCTCTACCCACCAGGTGAGCTATGAGCAGGCCGTGTTGCAGACAGAGTTCTGCTGTTCCATACCTTAGGACAGAGAGAACTCCGAATAATCACACCAGTGGAACCTTAAGATGTGTTTTAGCTTTTTTTATGTGTTACATTCACATCTCTAATATAACTGTCCATAGTTGTCTATTAAAAAGCACTGTGTACGACGTGTTGTCCATAGTTTGCCAAATAGACAACCAGTCGGTTCTCACCGTGCTGTGAAACACCAGACATCTGTAGCTAGCAGGGCCGTCTGCAAATCAGCCTGCAAGAGGGCTTCCACTAAACAACGCTCCTGGGGAAGAAATGAAAGTGAAAGGTACTGCTGTTGTGAATAATAGGAAATCCTGTATGGAAACTCCAACAGAATCGAAAATGATTGAATTCGGAAAACATCAAAGTACCCCAAACTTTATCTAGCAGTTTATTTTTCCATTTAATCTCTAAGCAACATATGTGAGAGATGTGTTTTCCCCACCAGCACTGGGAGATAAGATGGTGGGAGTGCAGCAACACTGGCACACAGATGCACACACACGTGGTGATGCAGACTGACTCTGCCCTGGGCCTGACCCTTCAACATCACCCCCGGCAATAGCACGGGTACCAGCCGCTCGGTGCAGCAGAGTCGGAAGCCGTTCATAATGGCCTGATAGATAGGGAACCTGGGAAAACAGGGAACACAAGGCGTGGGCAATGTCATCAGAAAGCGCCACTTGGAATGTATTGACCTCAACATTTTGACTATGCATATACAAACTTTTTATAACAGTAAGTCAAGGTTGTTGCATACAATGAATGACTGCCAGCAACAGAATATATAAAATATGATATTTTTCCAAAAAATGAGCTTAAAAATAGGTAAAGCTACTGATATGCCATCAACGAGGCCGATGATGTGCACTTTCATGACATATTGAAAGTGAGACTTTGATCACAGGCGAGCATGGAGCTTCGAGGGGAACTGGCTACCTGGGTGTCTCCTCAGGGAACTGGCTGCCTTGGTGCCAGAGCTGCAGTGCCTCCTCTGGTTGCGGGGCCAAATGACCCAGGACACTCACCAGCAGAAGACACTGAGGGAGCTGCCATTCAACACTCAGCTCTGTGCACAAACATTCAAGACCAAATGGTTATCAAAAAGCCATTGCAGTTTCAATAAAGACATCATTGCAGTAGGATTGCAAAAGTAGAGTGTATATATTAGCACAAACTAGCAACATCAGTACTGATAGTGTCCAGGCTTGCAGAAGAGAAATTGCCAAGTTGTTGTCACGCAAGAAGTATTCTTTTGAACAAGATACAGGTAATTTACCACAGAACGATGAATTTGTAATGTCACTGTACTTTTCAGAACACATTTTCAAATGAAACCCACTATATACTACACATAGCAGCTGCGTATTAACTGCGGGCAAAAACACCATCGCACTGCTTCCCTTTCACAACAAGAAGTGGCAATGGGAACATCCATCAGTCATGACAGAACCGATGACAAAAACAACAAAACCAGAGGTGACCCAAGCTGGACACCAAGCGTTCAAACTCACGCTGGTCCTTCCTGAGGACGGCCTCGGCGAAGGGTCGCAGGGGCAACAGCTGGACTAGAAGGGCCTCCATGGGTAAAACCGCTGCCACGCTCAGCTCCTCAGACAGTGGTGGAGGCAGACCTGGGGCACTCAGGCTGGGAGGGAACATGCTGAGGGAAAAAAAACACAGCCTGGAGATTAGAGTGGTTGTCTGTGCTTGTATGGTATCCAGTAGGGCTGCAACTTAGCCATTATTTTCATACTAAATTAATCTAACAATCATTTTTTAGATTAACTGATTAATCATTTAGTTTAGAAAATGTCATAAATAATAATGATAATAATAATAATAATAATAATAAATTATTATTATTATTATTATTATTATTATAAGTTACCAGAGTCCAAAGTGATGTCTTAAATGTGCTTTATCTGACAAGCAGCCAAGAAAAACTAAAGTAATCATTCAATAATTATCCGATCCAACCAAACATTGGAAATTCTGAAGCATCAACCAGCAAATTTTTGGTATTCGTACTTGATAAATGACCTAAACGATTAATTGATTATAAACATTTGTTTAATCGACTAATCGCTGCAGCTCTAGTGTCCAGTATTACTGTATAGACGTCCCAAATCCACCTTCCTTTGGGATCAACAAAGTGTGATTGAAAGATATTACATATTATCCAATATGTAATATAGGGATGCCACGGTTGTCAATATAATATTGTACCGTACGGTACGCCATCCACGGTTCAATACGCACTTGCGAATTGTAGCATTTTCGGTTTTTCAATTCCGCGTTACTACTTTACTTGCATTTCTCTCCGAATTGGCTCTGTGTATGTGTATGTGTATCTGTACACGTGCGTGTGCGTGCGTGCGTGCATGTGTGCGTGCGTGTATCTGTGTCGCCAGAGAAACCCCCTCCCTACGCGAGTAATATCCAATCACTGTTAGTATGCAAATGACCCAATGACGTTGGGGGAAACACTGGAGTAGGACTTCGCAGAAAACAGCAAGTTAGCGAAGAAAGACAAACTAAATTGAACATGGTGAGCGGAGTTGAGAGGCAACAGTTTGAGGAAGCACCGTCTTCTTACAAATCAGTGGTGTGGGGACATTTTGGTTTTGGCGTTGAATACAATGATGAGGGAATGAAAAATTACTGTCTGCAAGCATTGCCTGACCCGTATCACCTACGCTAATGGAAACACTTCCAATATGAGCGTGCATCTTCGCTGCCACCACCCAGCAATATTGCTGTCTGGAAGCAGGACAGGCGAGCAGGTAACATGGTCAGAGAAGAAACAGCAGTCTCTCGCCATGCCTTCCAACAAGGCTATCCTACCAGTTCAGAAAAACACAACAAAATAACCAATGCACTGGGGACGTTCATGGCGTAAGATTTGCAGCCCTTTTCGGTGGTTAGAGATGTGGGTTTTCGTCACCGAATGAAAAGGCTTGATCCGCGTTACACTGCCCTCTCGTACATTTTTCAGCAGCCAAGTAATTCCCGACCTCTGAAACCACACGGAAAGGTATTGAAGACGAATTGGCTAAAACACAGAGCCTTGCATCCACCACGGATAGTTGGACCTCCTGGGCAACAGAGAGTTACCTCACTGTGATGGTCCACTATTGTCACTATAAAAAGCGCAGTGCTGCAAACTTGTCCGTTATATGAAAATCATACAAGCGCACACTTGGCACAGGAATTGGCAAATGCAGTGACTGAGTGGAAGTGGCCAAACTGAAATAAAGAAAGAATTTTGGAAATAGTAGCTTTTTTTTTCTCCTTATGCACAAAACACATACCGTACCGAAACCGTACCGAAACCGTGACCCAAAAACCGAGGTACATATTGAACCGTGGGCAAACTGTATTGTTGCATCCCTAATGTAATAAAGATTCATTATCTAATATTTTTTATCATGTATTCATCTACCTGGTAATCTGGAGGTAGAGTTGATGAAAGCGGCTGCAATACTTGGACAGGAAAGAGTTGAATTCCTGTTTGAGACAAACATTGTTAGAGTTGCAATGTAAGTTGCAATGTTTTTAATTCATTGTTTCAATATAATTGTTTTTCGATACAAAACACGCAAACAGGAAAAAGGTTTGAGAGAATATCTGGTCACCTTTATGTAATGGACTACAGTGTTGGCAAAGAATCGGCACATCTTCGTATTTTTCTGAAACAGCTTGTATTCCGCACGCTGGGTCATTTCCTGGTATTACATAAAGACAATGGGTGTGTGTGTGTGTGTGTCTGTGTACCTTCACTTCCCTGACCCCTGAACTTAGGTTTAACAACTCTCCTCACACTCATTGTTCTACAGAAATAAAAATATGCATAGCAAGCACAGAGCAAACATGGAAAAAAATGTAGATAGCACAGGAAATCTTCTTAATTTGTATCCAACAGTAAATACTTAATACCAATGACATACAAACATATGTCACACTGTTTGGTGCAGGGTGTTGAATAACATGTTAGTCTACAATGTCTACAATAGTCTACAATGTAAACAACACTGGCCTTATTTACATTAAGAGACATTTCGCTGAACACCATACACTTCATGAGGTCAAAAATATGCTAATTGAAGCAGGTATGGCATCCCAAACAGCCCAAAATAACAGGGATGCAAGCAATGTTCATGTGGGCATGACAGGAGTACCAAAGCTAGCCTCCAGTCTTCCCTACCTGCGGTCCGGTCTGTTTGATCTGTTCACCCAGCTCCAGACATGTACGGAAAGAGGCCAGCAGGTTTTCAGACAGACAGCTGCTGATGTCACCGTGGCGAAGATGCTCCTCCACATATGATTGGTGCTTCACGCTCTGTCTGATCACAGGGATGTCACTCATTACATTACAGCCATTGCTTGTCAAACACACACATACAGCTGAAGTGAGTGGTGATGTGAACGTGGTGGTGCTTACTTGACTATGAATTTCCATGTGTTTGCGTGCAGTGCCATGTCCAGGTCAGAGATCACATAGCAGATATCCAGCAGGCTGTGAATGACTGTAATTACAAGAGCAATTGATAAATATCTTCGGATAAGTAACCCAACACACTCACAAACACACACACACACACCTGTGACAATGTCAGAAACATCCTCCTCTGTAGCATTAGTGTCCAGAGAGATGCGATCCAGCAGCTCCATGAGGCCCTTCTGGAGGGAGTAGGCCTCCTTGAAGAGCCCCTGCAGCAGGTCCGCCACTAGGGACAGGCGGCCACAGTACACCTGCTCACTCTCCTAGGAAAGAATAAATGCATTGTGGAAATCAGTCAGACTTCACTCATATTTTGTCATTTAGAAACAGCTTGGCAAATCTGCTCACGTGCTTTGGAGGCTAAATTATGATTGACCAGTTTATATACAGATGGAATGGATTGATGATACAGTACAACAATTCAATCATGCATCATTTAAATGGCATCAATCTATGTGGTGCAATGTATAAGGTGAGGTTGAAATATGTATCTTATTTAGTTTACCTTACAGTGTTGGAAGGTGTGCTTTAGCACCTTGAGGATGCAAGAGGGTAAAAAGCGGATGGCATCCAGATCTGGCGCTTCCTCAAACGAGCAGACATGACGAACACAAGCAGACATCGCTTCTATGATGTGTACCATTGCCTGGCAAGGAAAAGAGAAAATGTCTTTCCTATATCTCCTGATATAGGCCCATTTGTTTTGTGATCAATATAGGGACCAAATCTTCAGATATTCTTCAATAATGTTTTAGAAAACATTAATTACAAAAATGTAAACAAATATTTCACTCAGTATGGCTGAGTGCTGCAGTATGACATCATGTTGATATGGGGAGGTTTAGACAACCCATCAAAACAAATGCACAAATTGGATGGGCACTTTTCAGAGCAGGAGTACAATTCTATTCAAATAAGTGGATAGTAAATCTGAGAGTAAATCAAGAGTTCTAGATGGATGGAGCCAGTGTGCAGAAATAATTTGTTGATACTCCTTCTCCTTCTTCTGTACTGAAACACATAAGACACAAGTGTGTAGGTAATAGCCTGGGCACCTGTAGAAGGTTTCTCAGTAAGGTACGCAGCTCTGTGTTTTGACTGGACAGCCCTCCAACTTGGTTTGAGATCTCCTTCATCAAGTTGTCAAACATGGTGACTGCCTGCAAACAAACAACATGTGTGTGGGATATATGTATTGCCAGTTAATGTCAATGTAAACAGACAGGAAACAAGTTAATATCTCCATATCACTGGTGCAATCCTTTGTAAACAGAGGAAACCTTTAGTCATGTGGTTAGACATTTTTCCAACTGTGGACATACAACACTAATGTAATCAGATGACATTCACCTTAGGCAAGACTTTGGAAAAGCACTCCTCCACTTCCTTCAAACCGATGTGAGGGAGGAATATGTCTGTGATGATTTTCAGGATACCTGAATGGACAGACGTTGCTATTAATCCTTTAATAGTCAGTTGTAGGTAAATACAATCAAGATGAACAAGCAGCTTACGAAATGAAATGAATGCACTTACGAATATGCTCATCCCAGCTCTCAGACTTGTCATGCATAGAGTACGAATGGTCAAGGAAGGACCTAAATGGTTAACATCTTTTTGACGTGTTGAGTATTGATAATCACAGCTCGTGTACTGTCTTACATTACAATCACTCTTATGAATGGCAGAATTAATGCATGTTGGGATACGTTTCAAAAGGCAACCGTCAGGGTTGTATGATTTAGTGATGTCCTAATTGCATTTACATTTAGGGCATTTAGCAGAGGCTTTTGTCGAATGCGACTCACACCAACATAATAATAATCATCGTCTTCTCTTTTGGGCCACACAATGCACATATGATCCCAACACCCACAGCAGTCAAAGTTGAAACATGACAGGATATAGTGAGTTTAGGCAGGACGGATCCGAGCTGCTGGCGACATGTTTCCGGACTCCAGTGGACCACCTCTTCCAGGAGAGTGGTCTGCGACATACTGCGAGGCGGGTCAGACGAGCTGCACACACATTGAACATGAACATGAACATAGCGGATTCAGGGCCGCATGTGACCGTTAAGAGTTTGCTGTATAGTGCAAATCCGTTTGGGCATAGACTAGTGGTAGTCATCTAAAGGAGCCGTCCTAATTAGCCAAACGTTACTTACCACTATCCTGTATTGCGTAGTTTAATTTCTTCGACCACCCCGTTGCGTAGTTACCATTGTATAAGGTATTTATACGGCGTAAAACAATGTACACGTTCAAAGGAAAGGACGATTTGCGGTGCATAGTTTATGTACAACGTTCACCAGTCGCATGTTCCAGCGGTCGAAACGCGCGCTGCTTTTCGCGGAAGTGACGCTTGACAACCAACCGGGTCTGCTGTCCTCTGATTGGCTACAACTACTACCGCAGAGAGTTGTTACATTACTAAATATTAATAATAATAATAATAATAATAATAATAATAATAATAATAATAATAATAATAATCATCATCATCATCGTTATTATTATTATTATTGTTATTATTATTAGTAGTAGTAGTATTATGATTACTATTACTATTACTATTATTATTATTATTATTATTATTATTATTATTATTATTATTATTATTATAAGCTTTATTTGTTTAGCACTTTTCATACAGGCAATGCAAAGTGCTTTTGCATTTTAGCACAAAACAAAAAAAATAATAATTAAAAAATAATAATACAAAAACCACGGAATCCAAAGGGGTGAAAAAAAACAAAACAGGGAAGATCATATAAGTAAAATAATTTAAAACAAATAATTAAAAAGAATGGATAAAAATGTGAAGACAATAAAAAGAGTGTTGCTTATTACAAGATAGATTAAAATGTATGTTTTGAGTCGCTGAATCATAAATTGGAGAATCACTTATCTTTATTTGTGTTTAACATTGTTTTCTGAGGCTTAAAAAGAGTAATAGGCCTACATATAGCCTAATATCATAAAAAAATGGAAATACCCTCTCATTACAGAACGGCTGGTATATGAATTTAAAAGTCTGGAAATCCCATTGGCTCTCGTTCTGGCTTCATTTCAACAGAACATGTGGCCTGCAGTGTATAACGGCTAAAGATAATATCTTCATTGAGTGGATGAAAACAAACTCAAGTCTGTCTTTCCTTTGTTCCCGGCAGTCTGAGGTGTTTCCTACCAATGGTGCAGGAAGTGACTCACTAAAAAACAATTAATTACACTTGTCACTAGTCTCTGCAGATTTAACTTTGGCACCTATATGGCTGCGTCTGATTATCAATATAAAGCCATGTATTAATAATGATATGAAATTTGGTGGATGTTATTAGCCAAAATGTTTTACAATAATTTGCAAAAATACCTGGGTGGTGCCAGTAGGCATAAAACCCCTTACCCTGCATGTCACTCTGCTAGTTGACTTGAGCTACACATCACCTCATTTTTATTCCAATTTCAAGTTCTATTTTTAATCTATTTAATCAACTATGTAATTATGAAATTTGTAATGAAAAACATAAAGTGTACTTGTTGCTAACTTAATCACAATATGTTTATTGAGTGAGGGATTAAGGAGATAGTTATTCCGATTCTATCATACTCTATAACTGTCTACAGGGAAATTCTTTTCAAATTTGACCCCCATATTTGACCTCCTTAAGTTCACAGAGGGCATTAAAATGATGCCAAAGTTACAAATGACTGCTTCTAGATCATTCTAGCATGGTACATAATAGTTAAAAGTGCTTTACTTAACAAGTTGTGCTTCGAATGCAGAAGGGGTACATTCTGTCTATATATATATATATATATATATATATATATATATAAATATCGGAAACTAAAAGAAGGCAGTGGCTAACTGCATTTCCGAGTCATCTTGCTACGAGAGTTCAAGTTCACTTTTTGTCACTGATCCAGTCATGTATTGGAAATGGTTGTAAAACATTGTCTCTATTCAATGGAAGCTTTCAAACGGAGGTGGGGATCTGGCACGGTTTTATTTTCCTCCAAACCTTGACCCTTATTTCTGAGTAAATGGAAAGGTCACCACCAAGCACAAAACAAGTGACAGATCTAGTATATATATATATATTTTTTTTTTTTATACCATCTTCACACAACCCTTCCTGTGTGGACTCCTTGGCGTATTGCCTAATTCTTTGACCATGATGACAACACCACAGAATTGTGGACAGCAGCCAAACCGAACACATAGGAATTAGATTAGGCTATATTCTTCTGCTGAGACATTAGACAATACATAGAGTTACAAAGAGATGTATGCCTAGTTTGCCATATATATGCTATATATAGAACAAAAAAAACATATGGAACAAAAGGCTTATAGTTGTATTTAATTCATTTACAGTGTAGGCTACAGGTCTAATTGCAAGTTGCAAGAACATTAGTGCTAACATTTCTGACATCTGTATACAGAATAAGATAGGAAGAATACAACAAGAGTGACTTGTCTAGGGCCTATCCGTCTATTTCTTGTCTTCGGTGACTTCATAGTCACCGAAGGCGCTCTTCAGCATCTCTACGGTCACAGAATGATCTGCTTTTCCAAAAGGCTAAAACAAAAAACAAATAACTCAATAAAGGTTGAGGATAATATCTTCAATGAGTGGATGAAAACAAACTCCAGTCTGTCTTTCCTTTGTTCCCGGCAGTCTGAGGTGTTTGCTGCCAATGGTGCAGGAAGTGACTCACTAAAAATGATTAATTACACTTGTCACTAGTCTCTGCAGATTTAACTTTGGCACCTATATGGCTGCGTCTGATTATCAATATAAAGCCATGTATTAATAATGATATGAATGCAAAAGTTACAAATGACTGCTTCTCGATCATTCTAGCATGGTAAATATGCTTTAGTTAAAAGTGCTTACTTGACAGGTTGTGCTTCGAATGCAGAAGGTGTACATTCTCTCTCTCTCTCTCTCTCTCTCTCTCTCTCTATATATATATATATATATATTATATATATATATATATATATATATATATATATATATATATATATATATATATATATATATATATATATGCGTGGTGACCATGGGAAAACAATCTAATTCGATACATTTGAAGATCATTGAAGGGCATTTATGTGACATGAATGTAAAGTATCTGCTCTATCACTCAGAAACAAAAAGGAGGCAGTGGCTAACTGCATTTCCGAGTCATCTTTCTACGAGAGTTCAAGTTAACTTTGCGTCACTGATCCAGTCATGTATTGGAAATGGTTGACATTGTCTCTATTCAATGGAAGCTTTCAAACGGAGGTGGGGATCTGGCACGGTTTTATTTTCCTCCAAATCCTGACCCTTATTTCTGAGTAAATGGAAAGGTCACCACCAAGCACGAAACAACTGACAGATCTAGTATATTTCATTTATATTTTGATACCATCTCACCCAACCCTTCCTGTGTGGACTCCTTGGCTTATTGCCTGATTCTTTGACCAAAGTACCACAACACAGTGTTGTGGACAGCAGCCAAACCAAACACAGGAATTAGATTAGGCTATTCTTCTGCTGAGAAATTAGACAATACATGTTTGTAGGGTTACAAAGAGATGTAGGCTATGCCTAATTTGCCATATATAGGCTATATATAGAAAAGAAAACATACAGGAACAAAAGGCTTATAGTTTTATTTGATTCATTTACAGTGTACGCTACAGGTCTAATTGCAAGTTGCAGAACATTAGTGGCATCTGTATACAGAATAAGATAGGAAGAACACAACAGTGCCTTGTCTAGGGCCTATCCGTCTATTTCTTGTCATCAGACCAGGTGACTTCATAGTCAGCGAAGACGCTCTTCAGCATCTCTACGGTCACAGAATGATCTGCTTTTCCAAAAGCCTAAAATAAAAAAATACAAATAACTCAATGTGTGCATACAAAAATGAATGAATCGGTCGTCTCCAGCCATTGACTTACAGTTGACTCTCCAAACACTCTGATTTTTGTGTCGGTGCTGCTGTGCTCTATCTTCCCGCCGCCGAGACACTGACACTCCAGCCCCAGGGCCTCCATCGCGGGACTGACCTTCTCAAATATGTGATCTGAAATTAGATAACAGATAAGATAAGTTATTATTTCAAACAGGCCAACAAGACACTGGCGAGTTCAGGAGCGAAGTGGCTGAAATGGTCGACCCGCGTTGGGGATAAACTGTGGTCCAAATCAAGACGTAAAGTGAAACCTAAACTGCCGTTTGGCGGCGTTTCAGCGAGGAACGCAGCGTTGCCCGCAAACAGTGAACTTACTGTGATATTCTGCACTTTTTGTGCCTCTTATTATATCTTTATGCATGCCTCCATCTTTTACCTTTACTCTTACTAATATATATTTAAAAGTTCCTTCTGGATCTATCTCTACACTGGGTATTTTTGCCAAAGCCTCTGCCATTGCGACTGCTGTCTGCTGCGACGCCTACCAGTGACGATCACCGTATATGGACCATGCCGCCTGCTTTCTCTTTTAAAGAGACAGACTGTGGAGTCATGTGGAACCTCAGGTGCGTGTGTTTCAAATGACTAAATAAACGATATAGGCTATAGGCTACTTTATACATCGTACGAGTCGATTGGTCATTTAAACGTTGCTTTATAGTTTTCAGGATATTGTTAGCCTTGTCGGTCACTTTGTCAAATAAGTTAGGCTTAGAGGTATATTGGCAAATAACAATACTGTTGTCCAACTCTGAGTCAGGAAGGATATGGTCACTAGTGGAAACACGGGCAGACGGCAGGCGCCTCAATTTCCGTCTCTGACTTTCTCAGTCACACTTTCTCGATTCCCTGAAACCCTATCTAAATACCCAACTGTTTGATGTGTTTGTAAGCAAATATATGTGTTTATTTATTCTCGTACTGAGTACATCCTTTGACACCAGATATCCTTTTGTTTTCCTTGTGTTTGCAGAATGCAAGAGCAATGGTCCTATGTCTCCAAATGCCTGCACTAAATGACATATGTATGTATTTATAAAAACATATGTATTAGAGAAACTGACACATTTATACACACATCATCACCGAGTGTGTATCATCTCCTCTTATCAATACCAGCCCTTATCTGATCTGTTGCATTATACTGCTGCCAAGTGTCTCATACAGCATGTCTCCTGTCAATGAAAAATATGTATGTATTATTTTTTTTATTATTACTATTATCATCATTATTATTAAAGAGAAGCCAAGACTGATTGTAGTAGTGTAGTAGTATTAGTACTGGTAATAATAGTAATACACAATAATAGTTATATTGATATTTAATATCAATATAACTAAAGTAATAGTAGCCTAATATTCCTCAGAATATGAGGTCTGTATTATCCATATCATAGGAAGCCGTCTTAATTCCTGTAGGAAATTGTAAACATAAGTAATAGAGTGGGGATTTCCAGTTCAGTAAAGTCCAGCCATCCTGGCACATTCCCGGCAAATTGGACCGGAACTGCATAGTGTAGGTCTATATAAACACTCACTCAAGAGTCGAGCAGCAGAATCTTCCCTGGGAGTCTAAGGTAGACAACCTGTATGTGGATATAGCTCTAAATATAGATATAAAAATATAGATTATACAAGTAACCTGCAAGATCTCATACACACATAGAAAATGGTGAGTGTAAAACCCTTTAAATTAATTCTAATCCAAATGTTTTCTTGTCATTAATAGGTAATTTGCTTTCTTTGGACTTATTCTTCGACTACATGTCTGTGCTTTTGTTTGGAGTTGTCCCACACTCAAAGTATTGTTTTGTTAAAAAGGTCATTTTTGTTTTGCAGAAGTCTTCCTTTCCCTCGAACGCCAGTGGGTCTAAGCTCTCAACCTCATGGATGATCTATTTTCAACTAAGTAAGCAGAATATTGTCTGGAGCATGTCATTACTTTACCCTATAGATGTTTACTTGAATAATGACCATTTCTCTGTCTTTCTCCACTAGTGTTGTGCATGTGGACGGGCGGCGTTGCGGGCTGGTCCTACTTCTACTCGAACACCACCATGGACTGGAGATCGGCCAGACAGTGGTGCCGGGATCACTACACGGACATGGTGGCCATCCAGAACCAGCAGGAGATCGCACACCTCAACAGCTGGCTGCCCAGGCAACCCACCTACTACTGGATAGGGATCCGCAAGGTGGACAACGTGTGGACCTGGGTGGGCACCAACAAGAGCCTCACGGACCAGGCCACCAACTGGGCAACAGGAGAACCCAACAATAAAGGCCAGGTGAACGGGATAAATGAAGACTGTGTGGAGATGTACATCAAGCGGGAAAGCCAGGCAGGAAAGTGGAACGACGAGAAGTGTGTTAAGTCCAAGACTGCCCTGTGCTATGCAGGTGAGCCACGCTTGTCAGAGGTTGCATTCATTCAAACTTTAATCTCGAGTTCATCTTAAAGGAGGAGTCCTCATTCACCTGTGTTGTACTATTTAAGACATTATCGAACTTGGATAGATTTTGTGCGCCTTCATCATTTTAACATATGTCGCTCCCTTGCTTTTCCACTACCAGCTGCCTGTAAGAATGACTCCTGCGTCCAAGGGGAGTGTGTGGAGACGATCAACAGCCACAAGTGCCAGTGCTCTGAGGGTTTCTACGGAGACAAGTGTGAGCACGGTAAGGCGACGCATTGATGGGCCTTTTGTTTTCTTTTTCTTCGCCCCAACCCCACTGTCAACTTCCACGGTCACGCTCGGGGTTCGTCTTGTTCAAGCATCTGCCTGTTTTATTTCAGTGGTGCAGTGCGATTCAGACGAGGTGGTGGCCCCTGCAAAAGCCAACGTCAGCTGCTCCCACACGCACGGCGCGTACGCATACGGCACCCTGTGTGACTTCTCCTGTGAGGAAGGACACGGGCTCAGCCACCCTGAACCCATGCGGTGCACCGCGGCAGGCTCCTGGTCAATGGCCCCCACGTGTGAGCGTAAGTGAGAACGAGAACAACACGGAAAATTCACCATCATCACATAATAATAATAATAATAATAATAATAATTATTATTATTATTATTATTTAAAAAGTAATTATTATTATTACTTTATTTACTTGTTATTATTAGTATTCATAATTATTATTATTATTATTAATAATAATATTATTATTACCTTTCCGTTTTTACTTGCAATAGTGTCTGTTTCACTAGAATAGGAATACAATGGTATTACAGATTCTGAGGAAATGTACTGATATCCCTTTTACGATGTGCAGCTGTCCAGTGCCCTGTGCTCCCGGAGACAGACAACATGGCCGTACGGTGTGAAGGGGACACGGGGGGTCGGTTCAGCTACGGCAGCAGCTGTACCTTCACGTGCTCCCGGGGCTACAGCTTGCGGGGCGCACACACGACCACGTGCACGGCAACGGCGGCGTGGAGCGAAGCGGTGCCCAGTTGTGAACGTGAGCACGTCCACTAATTATCCATCAGCCGTCATCAAGTTTGACTGTGTGTCATGTATCTTTTA